>JAIPMN010020173.1:9005-20244 GCA_020650975.1 Apostichopus californicus
GTGTGTGTTTATGAAGCCATGAATTGAAAAAGGATTGAAAATCCCCAGAAATTAAAGATGCATTGAGGTTTTGATGATGTTATTACCTGTATCTTTTTAGGAGTCTTAGATCTGAAGGTTCCCTTCTGGAGATATCAGACTGACAAGTTTTCCACATAATCTTCTGTTTCACTGACACAATATGACCATTGAAATCCACTAAAAACAATAAGTACTCGATATGAGCTATCCTCATATGTAGTATAATACTTACCTTAAACTTCCCACTTTAGCTTACATGTTTACAAGGTTTTTCAGACTTCTCTGATGACCTTAAAATGACCTTCCCAGCAAATAAAAACAACAGGGTTCATATACTGTACACTACAAGATAACCTTACAGGGAAATACATGAATGTTGTTGTTAAAATGGGGATTCCAGCAATTGGAAGCCAAAGTTACCTTTGCAGCAAGTTGCAAGCCAACTTCATCTGCTTCTGTTTCTAGGAGACGACTGTACGGCATTGTGAGCAACAGCTGAAATTGAAAGTGAAAATATAATTATGAAAATAAATTAAAATGATAAATTAATGGTTTTAAAGTAGCTTTGTAGCTTAAATTACAACAACAACAAAAGCTATTCAATTTAAAACAATGACTCAAGGAAATGATGCAAAATAAAGAAACAAAATGTAAGGTTCGCATGAAAGATCTGAAAGTGGATGTAATGAGAAATGGAAGAAAGTCATCAAATGCAACTTTTTAAACTAACCACCATCTATACAATGATACCTCAACTGTATGGAACGCCAAAACCGACAAAAATGCAGAAACAAATTATGTAAACCTAAGTCATTATGTGAATACAAGTTACCGCCACATAATGACCAAGAACAATTTAAGTTCTTATATGGCACTAATTGCACCTCCACATAATGACCAAGAATATTTTACTTAAAAAAAAGTGAATATTGTCGGTATTGGCGGTCATAATGTGGCAGTGTTAGGATTGCATGATAAGTAAAATGTTCTGGGTCATTATGTGGAGGTGCTATTAGTGCCACATAAGGACTTAAATTGTTCTTGGTCTTTATGTGGCGATAACTTTGTATTCACATAATGACTTAGGTTAACATAATTTGTTTCTGCATTTTTGTCGGTTTTGGCGTTCCATCGCATTCTAAGGTATTTTTTTACATATGCATAAGGTACAGGGAATAATTTATCTAGTATCGCATATCATTAAATACTGTGCAAACTGGGCACCTTGCTACACAATTCCAATTATATGTATAGACAAGTTTGGTGTACATAAACCATACCATTTTCAGAATTGCATAGATATCAAGAATGCTGTACAAAATGTGAAAACAAAAATATTCCTTGAGGTAGAATATAAATGACAGTGTTGAAACTAAATTAAATGCCATCATTTGATCATGTTAACGGCTTATTTGATCACAATATACAGTAGTTACAAAAAGACAAAAACACACAAAAAAAAACAGACATAAATAAATAAACAAACAAACAAACAAACAAATAAATAAATAACAAATAAAACCATTAAAAGTTGAAGCATGTGTGGCTCAATGACCTTTTCCAGACTAGTTTGCGTATAAGGATCAGTTGTAAATGTTCTGTTTTCATGTACTTTCTAGATAATTTCACTTTTTGAAGATGAAAAGAAAGCTGTCATAGAGTTCGCACAGAACACACCTTGCCTAGTTCGTTTCACTACATAGTATAGGAGCATTCCCCAGAAAGGCTTTTAGTGTTCACATTCTGAGCCTTTATTGATGGAATGGATATATACCTTTTCGTCTGGGATAGACAGTAAACCAAAGAATGCCACACTCACTGCATGATTTCTTCCTTCCTTTCCATTTCAAACTTACCTCGACAACTTTATTCTTGAACCATGTCGCAACTATCGCTAACCCGTCGTTGGGTAAAATAGCCCATATCCCACCGAGAACGATGATCATGAACAAGTCTAAAAATTCAAAGAGGCTGATTTGCTCTGCCTGGAACAAAAAAAAATGCAAGAAACAGTAGAAAAGTGTTTATACAGAGTAAATTGGGAAATTATCAAAAATATTCGAATATAATATCCCAAAATATTTTAACTGGATATCTCTTTTCAATATGAAGGCAATCTTGAAAAGGCTAGGAAAATAGCTCTTTCCTTAGTATGTTTTAAATTTTCAAGCTGTTTAATACCTTGAAATATATCTTGATGACATTTGCTATGTTAATTGTTGGGTATTCTTTGGTAATAAACACTAGCATATCTGTAACGTTTGTGGTTTAGCAATTGTAATCGTTAAACCTACAAGAACCTATATTCCCTTTTAATTTGAAAAAAATCGAATAAATTATTTGAAAAATTATTCGAAAAAAAATATTTGAAAAAATTATTTGAGAAAATTATAAAATAAAGAGCGGTATGAATGTCATTGCTGCATCAACATTTCAGGTGTAAATAAGCCAAACTTTTCCTTTCTTTTAATTTAATAATTTTTGAAAGAGAGGAGATAGGGAGGGGTCGGGAGGAGAGAGAAACGATAGGATATAAATATTGCTCGTAAATGTAACGATAAACATATTAAGAGGATTCCCATTCGGTATGAGCTAACTAATTGGTATAAGGCTGTTAATAACTAATAATGTTAGTTTTGTTGTTAGGCAAATTTCTGTTGCTACCTCATCTGGTCTGCTTATACTAAAAAGGACCAAAAAAAGAGAAAAAGGGGACATTTAGAGATAGCAAAGGATATATTTCACTCACCGAATGGTTCAAGACCACGTGAGATATTTCATGCGCAAGTACAATCCCCAGCTGTTGTTCATTGGTTACAGATTTGAATAAACCAGTAAAGACAAATATGTGACCATTCTATCAGACGAAAGAAAAGAAAAAGATATATTGATTTAAGAAATGACAAGGCATCTTTATTCTGGGTGTTAGCATGCAATAACACAACATCAATGTAACTGTTCTTTAGAAATCCAGTTCTCTGTCATTATTTGTAACTCTTTGCAACTAATGTAGGCCGTTCAAGTGGAAACAGTTGAGTATTCTCTCCTGCTTTTGCAGAGGTTGATCAGGACTCACTTGCATACAAAAATGTGCTAATGACATGTGCCATGTAAACCACCATCTTTGTCTGCAATGTTGTTGTACGACCAGCTCTTTATGAGTCTTGCAAAGATCGAAGGAGTTTTGATATGTGCTTGTTGATCTCATCCGCAGGGAGATATCTTTCATATACTCCCTTAAGAGATATCAACACCCTCAAGGACCCTTGAGGGATATAGATGTTGGAGGTATATAGATCTTGAGGGATATATAGGGATATACACCCTTGAGGGATACAGACCCCTGAGGGATATAGATGCTTGAGGGGAAACAGATGTTGAGGGATATAGATCTTGAGGGATATAGACCCTTGAGGGATATAGATGTTTGAAGGATATAGATACTTGAGGGATATAGATAGACCCTTGACGGATATAGATGCTTGAGGGATATGGACCCTTCAGCACAAAATATCACAGTTCAGTAAAACATGGGTTTATGTGGAAAAAAGACTTATTGTGGAGACCAACATAACATGCACTAAAGTTTCTACTGTGTATGATAACCCCTCCCCTTTCAAAAAAGGAAAGAAAAAAGAATGTGATCAGGCCCCTCAAAGAAGTAGGTTTGAAGTTATACTGCCACATTGCTTTCTGCTGAATGTCTTTCCATGTAAGGAAACAGAGGTTTAAATTGGTGGTAGCTTGATTGTTTAAAACACAACTACTATAACCATCCAAGAGGAGGGGATAAGTGTTGGACAGAGTAAGGATATCACCAAAACCTAGATTTCCTGCAAACTTTTGCATCTCATTTTGATATTGAATAAAGAAAATTTCTCAACTTTAATACAATTCTTACAGGGAGGACGAAAGCGTTCTTGACATCTTTATTGATGACATGTATCGTCCAGGTCTTGTCCCTGATTTGATGTAAGTCTTGGTTCCCTTCCAGTAGACTGGTGGTTATCCTTTCAACTACCTCATGCAAAGGATGGGATGTCGGAAGTATCAAACCTTCAAAGTCCTTCAAATGCTGCGAAAGGAGAATCAAATATATGTACATGCGAGGAACAGGTATGAGGAGGAGAATCCCCCATCAAAATGCTTGAAACACATTTAATTTATTGGATTATTACAGCAAGTAACAAAAGTGGAATTTATGTACACACCCCATATGATTGTATCTATGTTTCTATATTTTTTCATTCATACTTCTATTTGCATATTAATGAAAATCACCTTTCATAAACAAATATTCATTCAAGTCTTTCTTTAGGGCTGTTTTATCAAAAAATTTCACCCAGGGATGTGTTATTTAGATGGATATACAACAAAGAGAGCTATCTTTGAGACTCTCTTGTTACCGACGATCAGCTCCTTTACTGTTTGGTTCCCAAGAATTTGATTGCACAAAAAACGGATTACAATCAGACACAATACCTGCTGCAGTTTGAGGCAGTCGATAGACCAGGTTCTAAAATACTTTATTTATTTTACCAGTCGTTTTCTTAATATCCAAAATTAAAATTTTCGACGCGAAACGATGCATTGTCCAATGTAATGATGTGATTCTTTACATCTTTCTGTTCATTGCTACTGTCAAAAAAATCATAGAAATGATGGTAATTTTCGGTAATCTCCGTGGACAACATCCAAGTTTAGACTTATTTTGATAGCATTCTTCTCAAAGTTTATCCTTTCACGAGGTGTTTAATTAATAATGTCGACCCTTTTTCTTTAATATCAAATGTAGCTGTAACACATGTTGGCAACTACAGTTGCTTCAAAGCATCGTTAACGGTTGATGGTATCGTTCAATTTTATGTTAGGTGTGAATAGAAATGCTTGATAAGGAGAGGTGGGGGGGGGTTTGATGGTGTGGGGAGTTGAAAAGACCAACTAAAGAACTGTCAATCAACTGAATAAATTGTCAAAAGGGATTAATGAGTTTCAACAATCTATTGAAATGATTTTAGAGGTTTAACGAAACCGTTGTATCCATCTAAATAACGCATCCCTGGTTCAACCACCAAATTTTACCTCTGCAAGGATGAACATTACTAAACAATACTGCAAGGATTTTCTGGTGAGAATTTTTTTTTTAAATTGTTTCATCGCGATACAAAATGTGATGAGGATGGGGCTTTCACCTAAAGATTCAGAGAACTTTCAGCAATTTTCCTGAAAGCAATCAACTTCAGCCACCAGAATATCCTTTTACGGCATCTCATAAGCAAACAGCCTCAAGATAAATGTAACAGGCGTAACTACAAACTCTGCATAGGGTACAAGGTGACCTGTCAGGGGCAATATTAATCTTGAGTTTAGTCACCGCTATGGCAATTTCTAACCACTACCTGTTTTCCCACCTCCTTTTTCCTTCGCATCCAGCCAGTTTGTAAATTTCTCGGGAAATTTAATATAAATTTAACAAGTTAAAATTACGGCACCATCCAAAATGTGATGCAGAACTGTAAGATTTTTCAACTGTTAAATAATTCACAAAAACAAAATAGAAAAAGAAAGAAAATGCCTAACCTGTTCATATTCTACTTCAATTACATCTGCTAGTTGTTTGCTATTGAGTGCCAAGAATCTTTTACGGTTAGTGATTGGTGTCTGTTCTATATGAGAGTAGTAATAGACAAGACCTAATCCAAATAGACTCGCAACTGCTCCAGTAATCTTCCAGATGTTTCTCTTAACAGTTTCAGTCAATGATTCAGATCGATGTTGGGGTAGAGATGTCCTCCACTTCCTGAATGCTCTGAAATAAGAACAAATTAAAAATCTTTTTTTTTACAAGTTAACCATTTAAAGGGTGTGAAGACTCGCGCAAAAAGAAACGTCTAATGCTGGTAATCTGACCTAGTTTTGAATGACGTGTAACAGAAGTGTTAGACACCACCATCGATCCCAGAAAATATGCACACAGCTTGCTACCTTCGGTAATTAGACACTAGTGTACAGTCAATACATACAGCTGTGTACAAACGATTCAGCCATGGACATCTCAGGTCCAGCTAAAGGTAACAAGGTATCACCTTTCATTACTGTCTGCATTTTGTAGTGACAAGCAGAAAACTTCACTTGCAAGTAACGGAAAGTTAAATTTTTCAGAGCGGGGCACACGGTTTGGGGCAAGTCTTCAATGCCTTTAATGTGGCTTTTTGTTCAGATCTAAAAAATGCAGTAAACTAAAAATTGTAGAACAAAATCGTAAACATTTCTGAAGCAAAATTTGCAACACAGTTCAGGTTCCACACACTTCATATTTACACTTAATATATAAACACTTAATATTTAGGTAGCAAATTACTATCTAGTCAGCTTGAAGAAATAATGAAAACTGATATTTCATTTCATTTTCATTTCTTGTTTCTTTTCACAACAACATACAAGTAACCGGAAAACAAAGACGTTTAGTGGTTCTGATGCCGAAACATGTTTGTCATGTTAATATACATGAACTTGTGCACACCCAAATGAAGAGGATTATCTATTGACAAATGCAACAACATATCAAGGAAGGTACCAGGAATCAGTTATCATGCTGACAAAGTCTGTTTAGTGACATAGCATAAAAACAAATGTATGCATCAATATTAATGAAGTCAAATGTTATGTTCTCATAAACATGTACTGTATACTTATATTGTACAATGTCAATTGGAAAATATGAGAAAGTGTTGTTAAAACATTAACATGGTTGTTTGAAGGATATATACGATTCAATATCCTTAAGGTTGATGGTGTTATCCTGCTATAGCTAATAATTTGTCTGTTGTGTATAAATTTGCTAGTTTATGGTTATACTTAATTTTATTATTTACAATACTCAAAAAGTTTGTAAAGTTTAAAATATTTGAAATACTGAACTAAACTGAAAACAAAAGTATACCTGCCACTTATAATTGCTGAAATCTTTGCAATTGACTTAAATACCATCAGCAACAGCAAAGGCTGAGCTTGGTGTCTTTGGCTCCTGTGAAACCATCGTATACTGTATTCCTGTGGCTGTCTTCTAATCAAGATGAGTTGATGTTGGATTGATCTCTGAGAGAGACATCTAATTCCAGACAATAAAGTTTGTGAAGTTTGTAATCCTCTGACATTGCCATTGATTGTAGCTCCTTTAGAAATACCAGATCTACAATGAAGTTCAATGTTAGAAATCAGCTTAGACCGAGTGTGCAGCTGGTTAACTCTGCCCAATGAACAAGAGTGACGGAAAGCCCTGACCACGATAAGCATTTTGAGACGGTGGCGGGCTGAAAATGAAGTAATACAAGAAAGACAACTATTAATGATATAATCTTTTCCAATTAAATTGATAAGTTGGTAGACTGCTTAATTGTTTGTTCAATGAGAAATTTCATGTGTATCAAAAATTTGAAAACAACACTTTGATACACTTCAAACTTCCAAGCTCAGAGGAGAATATTTAGTGACCAGTGTTCTTGGTGTACTTAAAAATTTATGTTTTTTATCAACATAGTGTGTGCATTTACTTTATTATTTAATTTCTTAAGAAAACATTTATGATAATGAACCAAAATTGTCAGGTAATATATACAAAGAAGTATGCAGTTAATTATTGCTAATTTGCAAAGGAGATCTGCTGAAGATTACTTCATTTAACATAGTCTAGCTAGCACGTCAATGAACTTGTATGAACTCTTAATAACATCTTGCCCAAGTGAATTCTGAAAGACTGGAACATTTTGTTTTCATGTTTATTCAATTATTCCAGCAACAAACACACTAGCTACATAAAATTTTCAAACCCTCTTGCAGACCTGTCAACCTGTTTGACCCCAAAATAGAGAGAATAACATTTTTCAGGGCCAAACAATAGGGAGAATAAGGGGAAAATAGGGAGGTTGGTAATTTTCAACTGAAATGATATAAATACTCCTAAATAAGTAGTCTACAGTACTGCTCACAAGCCTCACATATAACTGGACATGTGTACGCGCACAGGATCGTATAAAGACGTATAAACAAGAACAACCATGTATAAACTCGTTGACAAACAAATTGCCGCGTAGACGCCGCGTAGACACCTCGTATAATGTAATCCCTGTACGAGTTCATACGCAGGAAATGCTATTGTGCTCCATGAATAGGGATTAAAGTCGCCGAAAGAATTAGTGAGATGTTTGTAACAGCTGTTTCTTAAATCATAGTTTAAGACGTGATATTCACCTAGCAGCAAAGAGGACACAGGTAAAGTGTTTGCTGGCATATACAGTAACTTAACTGTTTTTCGTCGTATACAAATAGCCTACATGCGAACTGCACACATATGGTACGCCGCGTATACAAACAAGTTACAACTTGTGTACATATTAAACTGAGTGCACCATGGCAGATGCACAGTGCACGCCGTACTACTGTATTGTATTCAGGACTCGACCAAGGCCAACGTACAATAACGACCTTGCGAGAACTGACAAAGTAGCCTGCTATTGGTTGAGAGTCCCGCACAGCACTGTGTCAGTCGTAACGTGTTTTTAAACAATCAATCTATATTTAGATTACACTTATAACGCGAATAAGCATAGGACTAACTGTTGGCTATTTTCAGAAATGTCGCAAGTGATGAAATATTAAAAAACCGGGAGAATAGAATATGAAACCAGGAGGCCGGGAGATTCGGGTAAAAACCGGGAGTCTCCCGGTAAAACCGGGAGAGTTGACGGGTCTGCTCTTGTGTCATGGAGTACTGTAATTGAAGCTCAAGTGTTAAACATTCCTTCCCAACACATATATCTGAACCAACCATTACTTTGAAACTCACACAATATATGTATTTATCCAAAACAAATGTGAACTTTACACCAAGGTCACTGTACTGAAGCTGACTGATGACCCGACTGGTATAAGTTTGGTCAACTTACTCTAGCGTAAACTAAGCTAACCTTACTTTAGCTACCCTTGCTACATATAGTCCTTGACCTAAGTCTATGCATGTGAGTAACTAAATCTTTCTAGCTTCTCAACTGCTTTGACTCCAACCACTACTCAAAGTCAAAGTGTCGTGAACGATTTCCAAACTGTCTGAGAAAAGCAATTCACATTCATAATTACCAACAAGAAAGTATTAGCCTAGGTAGACAGCCTAATAGTGATGACACATGTAGGCCCAAGTTACATAGAAGAATGCTATTCAAGTGATTTTCGCAGAAACGGTACCTGTGAGTGTGACATGTGACACATTACATAGAAAAGCTTCTGCAAGTTCTGGAACTGAATTCTTAGTTATGGGGAAACTGTTTGACTACCGTAAAAGATACAACCATACCATGAAACTCAACATCAACATTACGTACCACCAGATATAACTCGGAAACCCCCAAATCCAATTTGCAAGTCGTCGTACTGTTGTACACAGTTAGTGAAACAAAAAATGTAACTCAGATACTAATGGTTGACTACGCAGTAAGTTTGCATGCGTCATATACTGTTATTTCCTCGCTTCTCGGTCTTTTGGCTAAGATCATGTGTAGTATTTGTTCCCTTTCGAAGGGAAAGGTGATGCGCACCCGACGATGATCACACACACAGTCACAGTCCCGATGCAAGGGGACTGGGGTTGAGAGCGGATCAGTCGTTCGGTAGTTTGGTTTTCGTGCCCAGGTTCTTTCCTGGGCGACTTTTTCTTAAAGAGTATCTACTGTTATTTCATTCGTCCATCACATGTAGGAATTAGGAGGAACAATTGAAACCCCTAGCTGGTACAGCCAGGTTCAAGTGTTCTTTAGGATAATATAGGTCGATAAATCGGGTTTATCAAGACGTAATTTACGACAGATTTATGTACTGATGAAACAAAGGTAACAGTAACAAACTTGGATATTTGAAAGCAGTTAACCAAATTACTCCCTATGAAAACTGGGCTACAGCCTTAAAAAGGGTGTGAAGACTCACGCACAAAGATACGTCTAATGCCGGAAATCTGACCTAGTTTCAAATGAGGTGTAAAAGAAGTGTTAGACACCACCATCGATCCCAGAAAATACACACTCAGCTTGCTACCGCCGGTAATAAGACACTAGTGTACAGTCAATACATATACAGCTACGGTCAATACCCACAACCAGTGTATATCACAGCGACGGACATCTCAGGTCTAGATATATAAAAGATAACAAGGCATCACGTTTCATTACTGTCTGCATTTTGTAGCGACAGGAAGAAAACTTCACTTGCAAGCAAAGGAAAGTTAACTTTTTCAGGGCGCGGCACGCGGTTCGGGGCGAGTCTTCAATACCTTTAAAGGATGATGACTTAATTTAGGCAGACTTTTAAGATAAAGAAAATGAAATAAATAAATAAATAAACAAACAACTGAGAGCAGTAAAATGTTTCTGTACCTATTCTAGTTTTCAATATTTTCTCATAAACTCAACCAAAATATGTTCTTTTAACTTCATATTAACAAGGGAGAATTCTTGCATGACATTCAACGCAATTTGTGTCCCTGAGAGATTTGTACACACATTATATATAAACACGTCATTTGAGACCATAAAATCTCGTTTTCCCATTGAGGATTTGTCTTGCATCCGAGAAACTGATCCAATGTGGTCTGTGTATAGGGCAACAAGGTCCAGTCACTTGAACTGATGAACTTTAGCTGTTCAAAGGGTCATTTGAAAATACAAAAACAAAAAAACAACTGAATTATACAAATACCACCTGGACAAATAGAAGCGTTATTCAAACTGAGGTCTACAGCATATGACATGTAATTTTATGCATAATGTCATCCTTTCGTCCTTTCATCCTTTTATCGAAAAACTTTAGGTCAGTGTATCACCTTGTTTCGGTGATATCATATTCAAGCATTTTGATTAACTAGAATATACTCCAAAAAAGTGATTTTCAAACACAAACGGCAGTTTTAAAAAGAGGAATTAAATTTGAAATGTATCATTTGCAATATGTTTCTTTCTTTCCATTATTCTTGAGGCTTTCACTGAAACAAAAGACTGGGGGTAAATATTTCCTTTAACCGATTGCTCCTTAGGGATATACATATATAAAAAGGACGCTCCACGGGGTGGTCAAACACTCAACCCCTCAACCCTCCTCCGTTTAAAATGGAAACGACTGGCAACTTAATTATCATCGAGTGGGTGAAGGTTGTGACGCTAGAAGCAATGAAACC
>JAIPMN010020176.1:5323-30300 GCA_020650975.1 Apostichopus californicus
CAACCCAACTACCCCCACCACCTCCCCCCCCCCTTAAAATCCCCTACCTGAAGCAGTTTACCCATTAAGCAGGGTCTAATGTCCTTTAAGACATTTTTAGATATTAATGCACCATTACCATCAAACTCATGATTTTGTCACCATTTATATCTTTACCACTTTAACTGACGTACAATTTTTCCTTTTTTAATCCATATTTCTTTTTAAGATTTTAAGGAATATGACTGACTGACTGACTGAAGAATCTCTCATTTGTAATTCTATCCCTACAGAATATGTCCTTTGATTTGATAAGAAAAGAAAAATCAATCATTAAATATATATATATATAAACATATATAAACATATATCACACACTTTGGAACAAACTTTACCAAGAACTGAAAAATGAAAACAAGAGGTTATCAGAAGTCAGGGACATGTTATGAACGAACTGTATAACATGAAGAAACACATACGTGAAATTAAAAATGTTGTTCTCAAATTTACAATTTTAATATTCGCCGCTCTAAAACCGCAGATAGCTAATGATACTTCACATTAATCCTCGAGCGCTATCTCGAAAGCCAATACGCCTTGATACGGATGCGAAACGTAAAACCAGTTCCGTTTCTTTATCCAAATCAAAGGGGAGAAGAAAAAGAAAAAAAAGAGGGAAAAAATTCAAAAAATTACCAATTTAAGGACAAATATTGACAGATGTCGAGTCGATGAAAAATAACACCGACGAGTTTAAACTGTCATGGAGTATTTAAGTTCTGTCATCAGACTGAAAATGACTCAGGCCACTTAAATCTGGCTAACGAGGAGGAGGAAAAAGGGAACTACGATAGCTAGGAAGCAACAGGGCTCCTAACGGACGTATAGAAATATAAAAAAATATAGAAATTTTTTCATCAATATTGTTGGAATATTTTCCATCTGCAACGTTTGCGTTGCTTCCCCAAATCTCGATGATCGGAAAACGGTTTAAAATGATGAGTCTGGTCTGGAATGTAGGCTTTAAAATTTTGGAATGTGCCAATTGAAATTTACTTTTGATACTGATATATGGCTACTTTCTCTATGCCATATACAGTGTTAATGTTTTGAACCGCTGTTTGAAAGAAAAATTGATATAAAATCTACCAGAAATCTTTTTATTTCACTAGCTTTATTTTTATGCAACAATAAACAGCATGTCGTACCTTGTTATATATTTGTTTAATATGCACTATAACCATGTTTTACAATGTGACATTATATTTAAATGTAAGTTTTTCCTATTCATTTTTGACTTAAATGATTGTTAGGAGTTGATGTTATGGTCTAAATGTGCTGAATAACGAGGTTACAATGTAATCTCACTAACTACTATTGGCTTTGATGTTAATTTAAAGGGGAAACTAATTTCTCAGAATCTAAAGCATAAATAACATAAATTGACAGCTCTACGTTTTAATGGTTTGGTTTGCAAAATATCAAAATCACGACAATCATTTGGCTTTACAACTATGAAAAACTTTCATCATAGAAGTAAGATATATCCATTCAAGACAATGATAGGAAGAAACCCTCAACACCCCGGCAAATTAAAGCCCAAACTTACAGCTAAAGTTTATGGAAGGATATCTTTCATAAAGGATCCAGTCACAATATGAACCTTTTCCGTCTCAAATAATCAGATTAAACAAGTAACGACTATGCATGCGTAAAACTAAACCTTTAATATTTCCTCCAAACATTAAAATGTGTAATGTGACGGGATCTTTCTCCTTGAAGCCCTGATGATTCTGCAGAGCTGTGAAACGAAGAGCTCTGATTGGTTCGACCGTGCACATTCATTTAACGGTGTCACAATCCGGCACGAAGTCGTTACGACGACTGGCGTAAATCAATGACGAACCCCGGGGGGGAATTATTTACGACCAGAGATACAGACCACATATATAGGGATGGCTTTGTGAGACCTTGTAAAGCTATAAACATTGATGTCTGTTTGGAAACGCCGTGATGAAGGGAAGCCGACGTATGCATCGTGATACACACGTGTAATTATTGTGAAAGTTAGTTCCCATTCCTGACGCGACGTTTACCTGCAGAGCCTACGACGAAATTCCTCGTCCTCCTTAATAACCCCCGGATTTCTGACAGCTCTTCCCTCCGAATTGTGACCACCTTGCAGCACATTAAAAGTTTGGGTGAGCATCAAATTTTAGAAACCATCAAACATTTTCGGAGAACATTTCCCTCAATTAGCCAATGAACGGTGTCTCTTTGATGTCTTCCAGAATTCTTTCTGGAAGGTTCTGTAATAAATTTCTCTGAGATTTGAGGAGGGTCGTTCAATTTTCATCAAATTTTAGGACGACGGCGAATTAAATGTCCCAAATGACCGTGCAGAGAGGGGCACAACAGAGGACAGCTGGAGGAGACGGAGATGGAAACCGGGTCGGTTTGTATCGAGGAAGATACATTGATTGGACCATTCGAAAGAAATAAACCTGATGAAATGGAGATGACGTGTACACTGATCATACGATTGGTAGCTAAAGTAGCAAATATCACTGCCGTGTAGACTGATTAAGAGAGGCATATAAAGAGGGGGGTGTTGAATGATCTATTAGGCAGAGAACAATCTGTAAGTACTATAAAGCCAGGTGATATGGATAGGCAAACCTGCATACATGTAGTAGCTGGTTGTATTTAAATGCACTCAAATTATGCAGGCCTAATAATAACCTTAGTTTCATGTTTGTCCAAGTACACACTGTTTATTTTTCAACCCAAGCATTAAAGAAGTTAACTTTCCTGAACTTAAGAAGTATGTCTACACTTTGCGGGTACAAGATCAAAGGCAAAATCAGGGCAGGTTCCAGGATTATTCAAAGGAGGGGTATGTGGGTTGGTGATGGGGGGGGGGGGTAGGGCAATGCGTTGTTGAAGTTGAGATGTCAAATGGTGCATTCTGGGACATATATAGATTATAAATTATGTGCAAATACTAAAAACTAATTTTTTTTTGTGAGGTCCCAGAAAGGGAGGGGTGTGACTCTCCTACCCCTCCACACCACATCCTCCAGCATCTACACCTGAAAATTAATATTGTTATCAAGTAATTTGGTTAATTACCATTCATTGCAACGTGAACTTTGTGCAAAACAATTTAATTAGATATGATGCAGTGATTACTATAAACTGTATAGGTTTAGAGATAGCAATATTGACAAGTCATCAGTATTAACACCTCCCACCCCCCACCCCCACCCCCCCCCCCCAACAGCATCAATGGTGAGTAATTCCCCTTCCTTTAACCACTATGATGTTACTGGCAGCAGATGGAGGGCCACACAGAAACTGTAGTAATTTACTGAGGGACAAAATTCAGAGCATATTTTTGCTACACAAAATTTGAGTTAGTATTTACCAGCACTTAGCATTGAGCATGTTAGGGCACAAGATTGACAAATGAGGCCCTTCAAATTAAGTAATGTAATGTAAACTGCTGCTTTAAGATCTGTTGGTGACAGTATTTGGGAATTACATGCCACTCATGTGACAGCATGTAGTTGAGGATATCCTCACTATAAACAAGCACAGCTCTTCAAAATCGCCACGGATATAGGTGTATCCTTAACACAGCTGCACAGCATGTAAGACATACCCACAGTTTGACAGAGAGAGGATACCGTTTTAATATAGGGTGGATCCAGAACTCCGTCCAGAGCCAAGAGCCACAACAACAAACACCTCACAGCACTGATGGGAGAGTCGCTTCACAGGACTACAATGTACACAGTACAATTAAGCAATGCACATGCTAAAAACAATGCCAGTGCCTAAAAAGTCTACTTGCTAAATTACTCACAATCCCACTGGCATTTTTTCTCAAAGTAGTGGCATGTCTCTAATGGCAGAATATGACAGAGCATTTTTCTTTTTTTCGTTTTTTTTTCTTTCTACTGGCAAACGGCAAAATCCACTGGTATTTAGCAAGTATATAGTACTGTAGCCTGAATTTCGAGGCCTGCTGAAGCAATTAGATTAATTACCACCTTACTATATACTTGACTGCTGAAGTGTTACTAGCAGTAAAATAGGGCTACAGATCACATCAAAGATAACCTATTAAACACTGAAGAAAGTAAGCCAAAGTATCACGACGACGACGTTACCGACAAAATTCAGAATTATCTCAATTTATGGAAACTTGTAAGTTACACAAAGATTGTCGGAAGTAATTCGACAGATCAGGTGGCCTACAAGTATCTTTTCCTAAAGTGTTTGGAGATGTATGTATTCTTGAAAATATGTGACCACTTTAGCACATCTTACATATAACTGTTACTTGCACAAATCCCTTGAAACAGATAAGCTTACTCTTTCAATTCCAGTCTATGCAAATTTATGCTTTGAAAGGCATTCAGTAGAGTTCCCAAGTTTACGCATGCTAAGAATTGCTTAAAATTAAATTTTGACAGAATCAAATTTCCTGGAGGCTCTAGAGGTGGGTTAACTTAATTAAATGCATTAGTGATGTGGGGGGGGGAGGGGGGAGGGATGGGAGGCCTTTCATGATGGCAATAATTAAATTGTCAATGAGTCTTCTGTGACTTAGTGACTGTTATTTGATTTTCTAGCAAATTTTGGGGCAATTCTGATGACCCTTAACAAGGCCCACTTTTTACCATTAATATTAAATTTGCTCTTGTGGAAGTTTCAAAGAGAACAATAATTATCATCACAATGAATCCAACAGAGCATGATGCTGGATGATCGCCCTCGTGTCCACAATATCAGGAATTAATGCGACAAAGTAATTAATTGGTTCGATTGACGAATTGAAAGAGCCAACCAGAAGGCCAGTTAGCTTTGTGATTCCTTGCCATACAAGTTGCTCAAAGCATGGAGGTAAAACAGAAAGTAAAAAAAAAACTGTAACAATCTGATTCATGTACAGTACAGCAAGTGAGTTAAATTTGTCCAAGAATTAAAGTGAGAACCAGAAATTATTTGTAGAAATCCCTTGTGGGAATCAACCATGTCATTCACTCCTAAGGATTTTACAGTATAGAATTATGGTTAGGGTTCAGAGTGTCACATACACACACACACAGAGTGTCACATACGCACGCCCACGCACACACCCCATCGCATAGATTCCTTTGCCTCCGGCAAGGAAACAAAAAAAAATTATTGAGATACATAGAAAGGGATCTGGACCTCAGTTATATTATCTGCCCATTGTAATTGCACTGAGTAGCATTGCTGGTTGTACGATACCTTTCATCTATAAATAATGCACGGAATTCTATGACACGTATTGAAACCTCTGTGCTCATTTCATGGTCCATGCACACATCAAACAGACAGAGCCAATATTCCCCAGGGAATCCACCAGGTGACTCTGACGAGATTCCATGACTCAGTTTGTAGAACCAAAGATTGGTATTAATGAGGTCGCCTATTAGAATGCTACTTTGTTTCTCGAATGTACGTTCACCACTCTCGTAAAATTCTTAACGAATATGGTAAAAAAAATTCACGAGCAATTTCCAGGTCATCTTTTTCGATAACCGCGTAATCCTCAGGAAACAAATGTCTGCTTCACTTTCTGATGATAATTCTGTAAGGACCGTGCCAATTTGTATGGGAGAAGGGGAGGAGAGTGAATTGGCCGAAGAGGAATTCCATGAGGGGGGGGGGGGGGAGGTTNNTTAGAAGAACAAAGGCATTAGTCTTCACGAATATCTACTAGGGACAACAATGCAGGCCACTTGGTATTCTATTGTGCTCTGAGGGGGGGTCGTGGAATGAAACAATTTACATGGCAAAATGCTCTCCACCCCCATACCCCTCCCCCTCCTCTGAACCAACACTTTTATTCGTATTGCTTACCACTACATCAGGTTTTGCTCCATTCTCCAGTAATATCTGCACCATACCCTCATCACCTTGCAGGCAAGTATACATCAAAGGGGTAAGACCCTGCAAAGAAAAGAAATAATAAATACATAACATCCAATTTGTGCTGGGCTCATCAACCTTGACATTTAAATGACTCATTTTCTTCATCATACCTTTCACAAGTTTGGCAATGTGGATGTTTGCTAGACTGACAGTCTGCAAACGATGGGTTTGCGACCCACAAAACCATGAAAAGGTTTTGGTGGGTCCCACACAACCATGAAAAGGTTTTGGTGGGTCCCGGGATTCTTCCCGATGTCTCCCACCTGCTCATTAAACTGAGCGATTACACCATTGGTATTGTCTCGACTAGACCAGAAGAGACCAAAGTATGGTCCACAAATGATTGCAATTCCACTCTCTGGGCATTTCACTCGTTTGCGACGTTTAATTTCTTTCACATTCATCGATGTCTGTACATAAATATAGAGGGTAACAGAGACTAGTAAAGTACTATGAGGACTTCTAATGGTAGTAAATTAGAACTAGAAGGGTATTAATTACCAATGCCTTCTTTAAAGGGTCATCATCAGTATCAATTGGTCCCAAATATTGAGGTGAAAAAATTTGCCAAAAGTTTACCCCTCCCCTCCTCCCCTCCCCCTACCCACAGTTATTCCAATTGAGGAGTGTTTCAGTTAGACAAAAGTCTCAGTGAAGAAGAAATGTTCAAGTTTGAGCATGAGCGACCATTATTTGACTCTCCAGCATATTTGGGGGCTACACTGACGACGACCTTCAACGACCTAAAATAACTTGAAGTCATAGTCTTACGACCTTCAACGACCTTAAATAACTTTACATCATAGTCTTACGGACCTGTTCATTGATGGTATCGAGTCCATCTGGACCTAGCAGCTGGGCTGCGTGGGGTACAAGATCGGCTCTCCCACTCTCTAACATCTGAAATCCTAGATTCCGCTTGAATTTCAAGGTACTCTTCTCTGGATCCAGTGCCCTGGCGAAGGAACTCGCTTCACTGCATCTATTGGGGGAGGAAAAAGAAAAGAAATTATAAAAGAAGAAGAGAAAAGAAAAGAAAGAAAAGACATTCAAGATAAGAGACCTACACAATGCACAAAATTAAGAGACACTTTCAAAGCAGCTTGAAACTAAGATCTCCTATCTCCTTATAATTGTGATGTCTCTGCTTTTCCTTGTACTTGATATATGTAGTGAACTTTCGATATTAGCCTACTTGTTGGAGACAAAAATTCAGCCAAATTTATAGCCAATTTCTAAGTCATTTTCTTGTTTCTTAGTTGTCCTTTTGTCTTAATTGCAAAGCTTTCGCAGATGCTATCTTCAAATGCGATAAACATCAAGAGAGATTACAGTTGGAACATACTTCCGGCATTATTCTCTACTTAGTCGAAATTATCTGTTCTCTTCTGGGACGCAGGTGTAAATTAAAGTGACAGTCTGGGTTCTTTTTTTTTCCACATGCATGTCAGCTTTCAAATATTGAGAGACTAAAACAGAAGAGAAAAAGTGCGGTGATAATCAGTGTTCGGTACACTAGCAGTTATCACTTTAATTTCACCAAATGTACGATAAGTTTGAGATGGGTAGAATAGGTGATTAAGAAATTAATCGTGCCACTTTAACACAAGTCAACGAGACGATGGATTATTTTACAGATTAGCCTACCTGTTAGAAATATGAACTACCCAGCAAAAATAAAAAATATCATCTCTATTAATTAGAGAACACCATCAACCAATACAGAGGTTTGGCAAAAATGAAAACCAGTAATGGCCTGGCTGTTCCATCCTGGTAAATTGGGCTTTTATGATAAATTTCCCTTAGGTGCTGATTATATAAAAAATAAAAATATTAAAATCATCATAATAAATATATTCAGGGTGTTACTGAAATGGTTTAGGAGTGTTCCTGCCATTTTGGAATATCATTGTTTTCTTTTTGGTGGGGGGGGGGGGGTGGGGTGCGGTTGTATGCAACTTTTGACACTTTAGCCTTTTGATGATTGATGAACCTACACAATATATCAAATAAATTTCAATTTCTTAAATTTTAAGGGAAAAGCCAAATAATACCAGCTGTCCTTTTCTTAACAGTACAAGTTAATGAGTGACATACAGTCATTCACAAGCATTAATTGGAAATATTAACATTGCCCAAAGAAGAAAGAAGTCATCTCGGGATTTGAAAACACATATTTTTAAATGTTTAATATGAACACTTTATACTTGTAATGTAATGTAAATATTTGCTCTTATGTTTTAATTTATTCGTTGTTATTCTTTGTTTTGCTATTTTTAGTTACCTGGTGCAATTTTTTGTATTGTTTGATATATTTTAGGTATTTATTTCTGTACAGCGCTTTGAGATTTCATTGGAAAGTGCTTCATAAACAGTGGCGGAGCATCCATACAGTCAGGGGGGGCAGATGCCCCCCCTGACGGACTCAAATGGACTGCTGGCGCCCTTTTCAGCTCTTTAACACTTTTTACTTATTCGCGATTACTGACTTTTTGATTGCGCTCTCATCTACCTATTGACATTTGTCACATTTTGTTGGTGTAATTTGGCGATGACACCTATTTATTCTTCGTTTATCTGCAATCGGCGATCTAGGGAGTATCTTTACTCAGAAATTTTCTGTACGCTACGCACCAACCTGTGGTGGCGCTCCGCTTAGATAGTGTCGAAAGCGCCCCTACAGACCATTTTCGCCCCTCCTGACCAATACCCTTAGCTCCGCCACTGTTCATAAATAGCACATATTATTATTATTATTATTATTATTATCTCAGAAGTACTTCCAGAGGACTCAGCAGAAATGAAAAGAGCTGCCAAATAGGTCCAACGATAATAATAACAACAATTTTACAACAATTTTCACGTCTTTCTCTGTCGAAATGCAACTCCTTTGAAACCTTAAATTAAGTAAAATGTACAGTGTACAGTCTGTGAACGAGTCAATACTAAATTTTAAGTAGCCAATGATACTATTTTCAGCACCGGTAATATACCGGTACTTCAAACAAAAGCTAGCTAGAATAGAACTCAAAATAGGCTTCTGATACCCTTCCTTTGTCCTCCTCTAACTGTAGCTATTTCTTTTAGCCTTTTCTATCGCCCCCTCTTTATTTATTTTGTCTTTCAATTTTCCAGGTTTTTATTTAAGGTGAGATCTAGACAATAAGAGAGTCGGAAAGCTTTAATCTAAACCCACGCATTGATGACAGCTGCCAAAAGTTTGGTTTGTATTCAATTATGATGTTTATAATTGACAACAACAAAAAAAACAGACAAAAAAAAAAGCAAGTCATTTTACTAATTGAGTCTGTTTCGCTTTGGAGAAGAAGAAGAAGAAGAAGAAGAAGAAGAAGAAGAAGTCTAAAAACCAGCCGACAGAAACGTTTCTCTACATTCGAGAAATAAAAACATCGACGACAGTCCCACCGATCCAAAAATAAATGTCAGACGCTAAGTCAGAAATGTGGGGGAAAACAGTTACGACACTCCAGGGCAACGAGAAAGGAATATCGACATCGTGGATAAACTTTCATAATCACGGCCTTTGGCACAAATGTTGCCAAGAGTAATCAGTTAATCACTTTGTCAAGTTTCACCCCCCCCCCCCAAACAAATCTTTTTCTTTTGTCTAGCTTTCTGATGTTATTTTTAAATGCTGAAAATCTTCTCCTTTTTATATATATTTCTCTCTCTCTTTGTTTTGTCACAATGACCTTAGGTGCCATACTCTTCATCAAAACAATTCCCCGTCTTTTTACTTCTGGGTACTCGACAGGGAAGAGACTGAAGATATGACGTACGGACGGACGGACGGAAGGAAAGAATAATGAAAAAGACATTCTTCAAGGACGGTATAGGAATGAACAACCAAATTTAATTTCATCGTGTCTCTTCCCGTCGGTTAAGAAAATCAAGTTTTGACCTTCAGAAAGATATCGAGGAAGATATAACCTGATGTACGCAGTACAGTGCGGATGAAAACTTTGAAGATGTTTGCAAAATTTCTTTTAGAAAATGAAAATAAAATAAAACTGTTAGCAAACTGCTTATCCACTAGAGAGCCTGTGTAGGAGAACGTGTAAAAGTAAGTTGGCCTGACGTTTCGATCCTAGCAGGATCTTCTTCAAAGGCTAAATGACAAGTAACAGCAACAGAAGGGACAAAAACACGCACAGAATACAGACAGGTTTAAGAAAATGATAAGAAGTTTGTTGAAAGTTCTTTCTTTTGTTTTATCCCAACGACGGTAAATGAGTGCGTGCGTATTAATGATATGAAAGATTTCTTTTTTTGAGTTCTCAACATTTTGTGACCCCGACACTGTTGTATACATTAGAATAGCCTATCATTAGTTCAATCACATTATAGACAGCATTTATTTTGGGGAAAAACTTTTAAATTTTACTCTTCATTTATCCTCCATTACTCTATGATTTGCTGGGAGCTGGTTGCGATTCTGAGCGAAGCCGAGATCAGAAATACGAAAGCTTGAGTACAATGTACATGGCAGGTTTTGTCATTCATATTCTCACCCTTGGCTACCTTAAGGATATATAGCATAAACTTATTATGTCAACCTGTTATTAATTAAATTAAAAATTCATATAACATAGAACATTAGAAATAATTATTCTGCAACTTCTGTCTCAAGCATGTTAAAAGGCAAAGGGTATTTGTCGAGAGCCGACTGTGTAATCCCATGTATGAATTCGACGCAGAGCTACTGCTGCTTTCATCTTTAGGCCAATCTTCTGCATAAGTTAAAATAGTTTGAAATGAAATACTAAAAAAAAAAAAAAAAAAAAATTATATGTGTGTATGACTAGCACAAATGACTCAACAGGTAGAGTCCCAGCAGTTGCAGGAGTGAAATTTTTTTCAAAGATATTACATGTTGGTTGAATAATAATTCTATTTTCTTTTCCCTTTCTTTTTCTTTATTTATTAATTTTTCAATATTTTTTTACATGGCTCTATTGACATCTCTGGGGGTAGATATTTTAACACTCCATGCAGAATGTATTAACAACCTGAAGGCAAAAATATTGATTTTCAAATTTGTTGAATTTGCCTCTCCTTTTTTTTTCTCTTTTTTTCTCTCTGTTTTGAGCAAAACTCCATCTGGTAGGGAGCAGAGTGGTATGAAAGAAGGATGTGTATCGAAAGATGACAGGGACCAGGATCTAATCGATCTATGGGTTCTGTTCTTACGTGATATTTATCAAAAAGATCCTGAGGTAAGTAATCCTTGTCCTAATGTTAAATCGTTTTGCATACACTGGTAATGTGAGAACAGCATACATAAAGACTGTGATTATGTTTGTATAACCAGTGGGCTTGAGATGGGGGAGGGGGGGGGGGTGGGATTGGGTCATGTGATGTTATCCTGAAATTTTCCATAAACATTCTGATCATTAAGTGTGCGCTAGCCTGACAAAAATCTGGACTGCAAAAGATTTCAATACAGCCCTCAAATCTGGCACTCATCAGGTATTGAATTGAATTAAATTGAATGTGTGGACTCGTGATAAATAAGTCTGTTAAAAATCATCAGTTAAAGGATTAGCACTATATCAGTACCTTACATAATCCCTGTATGTATTACTGCTTATTATTACCAAATATTAAAGGCTATTCTAATAAGCCTGTACTGTAGTGAACTGACGTGAGGTTGTATGTTAGGAAAATCCGATTTTGAACCATGCAGTAGGTTTTTTTCTTTTCTTAAAGGTATGCTGTATTGGCCCCAATTATATGCTAGATATATTCAAACATGGTCACCTTTGGTCAAAATTCATAAACTGTTTAATTACAACCTTCGAGGAAATTTTCCTCACTGGGACATTCAGTCATCTTGTGTGTTCCTAAAGGTATGCTGTATTGGGCCCCAAATATATGCTAGATATTCAAACATGGTCACCTTTGGTCAAAATTCATTAACTGTTTTAATTACAACCTTCGAGGAAACTTTCCTCACTGGGACATTCAGTCATCTTGTGTGTTCCTAAAGGTATGCGTTCCTAAAGGTATGCTGTATTGGCCCCAAATATATGCTAGATATTCAAACATGGTCACCTTTGGTCAAAATTCATTAACTGCTTTAATTACAACCTTCGAGGAAATTTCCTCACTGGGACATTCAGTCATCTTGTGTGTTCCTAAAGGTATGCTGTATTGGCCCCAAATATATGCTAGATATTCAAACATGGTCACCTTTGGTCAAAATTCATTAACTGCTTTAATTACAACCTTCGAGGAAATTTTCCTCACTGGGACATTCAGTCATCTTGTGTGTTCCTAAAGGTATGCTGTATTTGGGCCCCAAATATATGCTAGATATTCAAACATGGTCACCTTTGGTCAAAATTCATAAACTGTTTTAATTACAACCTTCGAGGAAATTTTCCTCACTGGGACATTCAGTCATCTTGTGTGTTCCTAAAGGTATGCTGTATTGGGCCCCAAATATATGCTAGATATTCAAACATGGTCACCTTTGGTCAAAATTCATAAACTGTTTTAATTACAACCTTCGAGGAAATTTTCCTCACTGGGACATTCAGTCATCTTGTGTGTTCCT
Organism: Apostichopus californicus; assembly: GCA_020650975.1. NCBI lineage: Eukaryota > Metazoa > Echinodermata > Holothuroidea > Aspidochirotida > Stichopodidae > Apostichopus > Apostichopus californicus. Next base: position 17,853 of record JAIPMN010020176.1, read on the forward strand.
AAAAATGTCTGAGAACAACTTTTGAGAGTAAAGTCCTCCAGGAAAGCACTTAAAGTGTGCTATAATTTAGGGCCTATACAGACTACACCTTTTAGCACATCCTTTGTTTTTGGTAGCAAGAAGCTAAAACTGTGATATTCTAGGCCGCCTGCATATTAAATGAACCTTACGTAGTAACTTTGTTCCCTTTTATTTTTTTTTTTAAACATCTTCTGTTTTGGGTAAATCGGCCACACTCTTTTTCTCTCTAGATATGTTGTAACTCATTCACCACATATCTGTCATGATCTCACCATGTCCAAGAATCATGGCATCCACTTGACACTATTAATCGACCCAGATAAACAGACATCGAAGACTCGTATGCAAATTTTCAGACAAACATCAAGTGTTTTTCCTATTCGCATCGAAAAAAAAAAAATTAAAAAAAGATTCCAAACGGAGGATTTAGCAGACGAAACTAAAGATGATCTCGGGGCAAATTTAGTCAAAAAGCCTGGTCAGAAAACTGGTCTGACTATCTGACGAGCATGCCCACTCAATAATTTAAAGGGATCGGGTTTGCCTAGGGGAAGCCCATTTAATCTCGCAAAACACAAAGACTCTTTCGAATTATCTGATACCGAGATGACAGAACAGTGAACTAACCAGGAGTATGTATACTTAGGAGGATGGGAAGAAAATTATAGAGTTATCAGCACATCAGATAGAGCACAACACTCCCAAAACAGTGACAGTATTCAGACGTCTCTCAATCTTGAGAACGGGATAAATAGATTTCTACCTGATTATGTTGCTGTAATCAGGTTGTAGTAGCATGTAGCCTGAAGGCGATCCTGACTTAATGTTATATCAAAATGTATAGTGCCTGATATGGAGCAGACAGCAGATTGTGCCCGAAAAAAAGTCTTTGACATTTTCCAAACTATTTCCTATTCCAATCAGGGGTATCTAGTATCTTCTCAAAGAGTTCTCAAGCCAGAGAATCTTCTTTTTTTTCTGTTTCTTTTTGGGGGGGAGATGGGAGGGGGGAGGAGGGTGGAGATGTAGCGGAGAGGTTGGGTTGAGGAAGTGAGGTAGAGAGAGTAGAGAGAGAGTGTGGGTGAGGGAGGGAGGGAGGGAGTTTGGAGGAACTTGAAAGTAGCCTACTCAAAATTTCAAAGGAGACAGAAAACATGTTATCTACTTGAAACGGTTTTTAGGCATCAGTTTGAACTTTCTTTCGTTTTATCTCCCAATATTTTCTAAAGGGAAAAGAGGTACAGTAGGTAACTATGGCGTAATGAAAAAGTTGGTCAAAAGATGCAGCACCTGGTGCCAAAACAACGATTCCCCAAAGTGGCTATTATACCTCTATTTATAGCTTCCATGATTCCCCCTCATTCCCTATAAATTTCCCTTAAAACTAAATTTGTGAATTAACTCACCTTAGGGGTCTGACTGGGCAATCCATACCGGGTAGCAGGACTCTGGCCGCCTGCAATACGTCGTCTGAGTCAATGCTGGATCCGAATCGATGGAGGCAGTGAGCAGAGCCTACTCGTATCCACTCTAGGAGAGGCGGTAGCACCACGAAGGATCTAACAGAAACACAATGATATATCTGTGTTAAAGGGTGTGAAGACTCGCGCAAAGAGAAACGTCTAATGCCGGTAATCTGACCTAGTTTCGTATGAGGTGTAACAGAAGTGTTAGACACCACCATCGATCCCAGAAAATACACACACACAGCTTGCTACCGTCGGTAATTAGACACTAGTGTACAGTCAGTACATACAGCTGCGGTCAATACCCACAGCACAGTGTACAAACGATACAGCGATGGACATCTCAGGTCCAGCTGAAGATAACAAGGTATCACGTTTCATTACTGTACTGTCTGCATTTTGTAGCGACACGAACAAAACTTCACTTGCAAGCAACGGAAAGTTAACTTTTCAGATGGCCACACACGGTTTGGAACGAGTCTTCAATGCCTTTAACACCATTCAATGACATGCAATGAAATAGGAACTATGTATTCATATACCCATCCCTGACTTCACGTTTCACTACACCTCTGTCCCCTGTGTCAACTCTTACCCCCTATTCCCCCCCCCCACCTCTAACCCTCCTCTCTTCCCCCCTCTCTCTTCACATTCAGCAATTTAGTTATTCTCCTTAGATATCTCTCAGGTGGTCTATAGACCCTACCATTTCCTGTTTGTGTATGCCACCTTCCCTTCCCTACTAACATCTCTTTCAACCTTCTAAATAAGAGACACAGTATCGATATAAACCAATCAAATTAATTCTTCTTCTCTTTTTCATGGTCATGTATGAAATCACACACACACTATCCTGAGAAAACATACTGCATTGTACAAGCCTCCATCTGGTTGAAATAGTTTTAATCCATAATTTCTTTGCTCTCTCTCCACCCCCCCCCCCAAACTCTCTCTTTCTCTCTCATCTACTGTATGCATGAGAGCATCAATTCATGTCGTCATTTTAAACAAGACATTTTAGGCATCAAAACGGGACCTGAATCATCAGATTATGAATGACGTCAAGACCTCCGTCGTCAGGCAGACACTTTCGTGAATGTGTCCCTGCATATATACAGAAGTTCCTTGAATGATTATCATAAGAAAACCTTGCACGATCAATTAAAACATACAACAAACTAATTGATTATCGGCTCCTGTTTCTTAAGTTTTTGACAGGCACCATAAAACATCGCCATGGCAACTGTTCTCTTACATCAGACAGACAGCAAACTGCCAGTTAGGATACATGAAGACATTAAAACATTAGGTGTTTAAACACAAACCTTACTTTGTAAACATATTTCTTAAGGAATATTATAAGCTGTTTATAAACAAACTACTGTATGACAATGAATTTTAACGACAAAAAAAACTAATTAACAAAATAAAGGGAAAAAGTTAAAGCCAGAAAGCCAGTAATAGCTTTGTGCATGATTCCTTGCAATACAATTTTGTTCAAAATTCAAAAGGTCAACAAAGATATATTTTTGAGTTATCATGTTCACAAAGTTTTGAGACTGACCTCTGTTGACCCCAAATGACCATTGAACTTCACCGAAAAAAATAGACTTCCTTTACTTAATAAGATGGATCCACATACACACACACACAAGCCATCACCACCGCAAAGACTCATTCTGCCTCCGGCAAGGAATAAAACACAAAATAATTAGGCCTAACACACTCACTAAATGCATCAAAACTTTACTTCACTTGTTGAGGACACATCAGATAGTAGTACTAGTCTATACTGCTGTTTGAAAGATGTCCAAATTGTAATTTAAGGACACTTTCTACATCATCTTAATTAACATCATCCTATAATTGGAGAGTAGGTCTACAGAGATTTGTAAAAAAAAATGTGAACATCAAAAACTAAATTTGTTTCAAATCTAACATGAATGCTGTCATTGAACATGAGCTGTCGAAGATTGTTTTAAATAGAATACACAGTTGTTTTGGTTCATTGACAGCACACTGTTCTCTTCAAAACTGTCTAGGGACGATAATAAATTGAGAGCTCCAATTAATCACGAAGGACGCAAGTTTTACCTAATATCCTGTTACCAAAAGGCATCTCATAATTAGCATTATATATGATACGATAGTTGACGACTGAAGCCAACTTAGTTCTTTTAACGGTCGGTTTTGACATTATACTGGCCCCACTTGTTCAAGTAGACTACAAGTCCTGCGTACGGTAATGATTGGTCATACTGTCCTAGGTTTAAACAAGGCCCTTGGGAGCAGTAACGAACACAGTAAGTTCTGTGAACTGGTTGGTGCGTTACTGTGGTGATTAAAAAGTAGACTACTATTAGCTGTAATGTTCTGTTTATAACTTTATACTAACCCCCCCCCCCGGAATTGCAAAAGGCTTTGGAAAGTGTAAAAGTTACATCTGTCATACTGGACTGATTGTTCAAGCATTGACCTTAGTGAGCTGTAATGTTGTGCCTTTATACTGGCCAGTTGCTTAAAGGTAGTCAGTATAGGCCCCAAATTATAGCACACTATAATTGCTAGAAGTTTTCAAAAAGTGCTTTCCTGGAGGTCTTTACTCTCCAAATTGTTCTCAGACATTTTTAAGGAACACACAAGATGACTGAATGTCTAAGTTGAGGGCAATTTCCTAAAAAACAGTTGCAGAATTTTGACCAAAGGTGACCATATTTGAGTATCTAGCATATTTGGGGCCAATACAGCATACCTTTAAAAACCATGTGAAAAGCTGCAAAGATGCACACTTCTCTAATTCCTTAAGTGATTACTTTTTGTGAGAGCTATATATTGTCCTGTCATACTGTCCTGCTGTCTAAAAATAAACTTAACTGCTAGAGCTGTGATGCAAAGTTCTGACTACCTTAAATTGTGATTTGGTTAAAAAAAATTGTTAAAACAAGATGCCAAAAAGTTGCTCTAAGGTTTGACGATATAGACAGGCTTTAAATGTGACCTTGAATACATCTCTCATTGTCTTATTAGATCACATCCTTGTCATGGTTCCTTTCCTGAGCTCACCATTCCCCCAGAGTCTACAGTACATCTAACTTCCACTTGCTTTTGTTGAACAAATTAATCGTATCCACCGTTCAACGGTCGGCATGTCATCCTCCATCCCATTGATATTCAAAAATAACAAACTTGCTCTTACGCTCCGACTGTTCTTAATACGCATTAACCTCACTGTGATATTTTCGTACTCTTCATGTATCGAGGGATACTGTACATGTATACACAATGTTGGCAAACTGTCAAAACTTAATGAAACATTGCTTTGATTGTCCTCTTGAATAGGTTTATCACCAAAACACTTTTGCATCAAGACGTCTAAATCAAGGGAGAGGAATGGATGACTATGACAAGGAAATGAGATATATAGCATGTCTATAATCCTGATGTCATTATAAACTGAGTATTTGATGTCACAATTAGCTTTGTCTAGAAGAAAGCAAATCTCATAACTCAACTTAATTTTTAAAAGACAAAACAGCCTAGAATCTGTAGACCCAAAATGACAAAAGAACACCAAATGCCCTCCCCCCTTCCTCCCCCTCCCCCAGAAGTTTGTAATGTGCTCTGTAATGTTTCATACAAACACCAAAGTTATGCCAGGTATGATGACACCATTTACACCTCTCCTCTGTATCGATTGGCCCCAAATATGCTAACGACACTATAAATGGTCACAGGGAAGTTGATTTAAATTTAAATTACACGAAAATAACTCTCACCTTTCAGGCGTTAGCTGTATGGTATGCTGATGGTGATCAGTAGGGGCATCTTGGTTTTCCAACTGATTACATCTCATGTAATGGAACAGCGTTTGCAGTGCGCTCGAGGACCAAGACATCTCACAGTGCTGGTGGTAACTAGCCGAGAGCTTCTGGAAATTCTGTAAGTAATGTGTCGCCCTGGCAACGAGCTCTCCTGAAAAGGAAGGAGAAAATATCGACACTTTATAACTCAAGACTCATCTGATGCAAACTGTTTATTTCATTGTTCACTGTTGCCCATTTTTGCTTGCATTTTTGTCTAGTTGTACTATGTTCACTTTTTTTGGGGGGCTGCCGCACTGTTTGTATTGCTGCGCCATTATTATTTATTATTATTATTATCTTTCTACACACACATGTGCATACATGAAAGGTAAGTTATGCAGCGTTAGATCGACAACATGTCCAAAGTTGAAATCAGTCAGTTGGTGTTAGCAGCAAATGATAACGTAGCAGAAGAAACGTTGTCAAGTTAAATACAAGATGTTCAGATTTCAACTACAGTAGCATGTGGTTGATATGCTCTGAAACTCACTTCACTGATCAACAGACATTGTCTTACTGTATCTCAGCGCAAGGGAGGGCCCGTCAAATTAGGCAGAAACATTTTTCCTACAGTACTGGTACATTGTGGAGGCCAAAATCCTGATGCCCCCCACCCCTTCCTCACCCCCTAACCTTTAAAAAGAGTTAACATTTGCAGCAGCCCATCCTGCAAAATCAAACGCAAGATATAAATGCCGTTCAGTCTGTTATTTTGAATAACAGACGTTTAATACCACAGGAAACTATTCTGTTGCCTTACCAAACAAATGAACGGATTAAAGTTAATGCCATTACCCGGGCACTGGCTCGGTCAGATCAATTAGTTGCCGGACAAATATTTGTCCATCAATACAGAGTGCACGGCTCTGTTTTACCATTAAAGTGAAAAACAGGTGAAATGTTGTGGCAGTGTGATGTGGTGGTTTGTAAACTATGTCAGTAACGAAACAGTCGACTGCTTTATAATTACTGTATACATACATACCTAATTATTATTTAATATAAAATAGTAAATTATTTTTGATAATTGAGAGAGAGGAGAAGCTAACATTCAGTTCAGGGTAAAATTTCGTCTTCGATACCACTTTAGGCTCCATCCACTTAACGATAAGTGGATGGATGTCTGATGACCTTGTTTAGCACACAATTAGCACACAGTCCATTAAGTTAACAATGTCTACAGCTATATTTCTAAAAGTCAAGAAGCAAAGCACTTTGTGGTCTGAAAATAATTGTTATACAATGCTGTCATTCGAAATTTGTCGAGGAAAATGGTGTTAGGTGAAATGGAATTTGTATACCACATTTCATAAAAGCTGATAAAATAGTCAGCATAGGCCCCAAATTATGTCGATTCAAAAAGTACTTTTCTGGAGGTCTTTACACTCCAACATGTTCTCAGACAATTTTTAATAAAGGAACACATAAGATAACTGAATGCCCCAGTGAGGAAAATTTCCTAAAAAGGTTTGTGATAAAAAGTCTAAGAATTTTGACCAAAAGTGACCCTATTTGAATATCTAGCATATTTGGGACAAATACAGCTCATACCTTAAAGCAGGTACTACTTCAAGAGACATACTGTACAACCACTGCGATGAATGAAATCGTCCTAAAAGCTTATACAACTTATATTTGACTAATCACACTAATGCAAGAAAGATTTGCAGCTTAGCTACTCCACTTAAACTGTAAAACCAAAATAAAATTCTGTAGACTCCGCTTGCAACGCCGACTTACGCTATATTACACAATTTGCTCGGTTTTAAAAGGATCCTTTTTAATACCAAACAATAGAAGAAGTCACCTTGAGTGGATTACTAGTTACAATGTAAGATATATACATGAATGCAAAAGCCAGTATGAAGGACATTTTAGCCACAGTGGGTTTTTCTTATGTTTGCCCCAGATCTATTACTCAAATGTCTTTCTTCTTCTTTTTGAAGCAAAAAGTTGCTTCTTCCCAACCCCCCCCCCCCCCCAGAAAAAAAAATGTAGTCAATTATTGATCTTTTGTGCAGAAAGAACCTTGACTTTGCAATCAACACATAATACTTCTGTTCTGTATTCAAGGTCTTCAAATCAGGGTGAAATTTCTTTTTAATGCAAGTTTAATTTCTTCCATTTAAGTTCTTCTGCTTCAAACAATCAACCTATATTACTTCATACAACTCCATGCTCAGCTGAGCAAAGTAGATGATCTCAAAATAACACAAACTCACATTTTTCTGTATAGTTGAGAGCCTCTGTGGCATTTTTATCCTAGCAGCATCTTCTTTACATTTAAAAGAGACAGATGGACAGGCAACTTAGTTGTCTGATTAATGAACAACGGTGCTTAGGAAACAGTGTATCTTCCCCAGTTTATCTCTACTTTCCACCCCCCCCCCACCCCCCATCCTTACCATCATCCTTCCTGTCTTCTTTAAAATCCCAAAACTCACCAGGTTTGAATATTTACAAGTGACCAGCTTACCTATCTCCTCACAAGCTCAGCACTCTTGCTATACTGTATCTAGGGTGAACTGGTAACCTTTTAACACTGTACACCCTCTATGATCGACCCCCACGAGTCATTGACCTCTCCCTTCTCATTCCACCACCCAATGTAGACCGTTCGTTTTCCTCTCGGATTTTAATAAGTTTGAATCTTTAAATATGATGCAATTTACGACATGCTTCCGCTTGGGATCGGGATCGAGAAATGTAACATTAAAACAGCTAAATATTGCAACAACCCTAAGAGAGCTACAGTATATATAAAAGCTTAAGGCAAATTTCAATAATCTAGCAAACAACCATATTACAATATTGTTTTCACCCCAGCCTAGCTAGCTAGCAATTAATGCATCGAGATTAAATATGAATTATTTCTTTCGATATCTAATTTCGGTGATTGGTTTTTTATCAAGAATGTCATAACAGATCGCTTTCCTTCTTGTTTTATTTTCAAAATTTTTGATAAATGAGCCTCCAGCAATTTCAAGGTATTAAATGAATGATGATCATGGGAAACTTCACAACATTTTCATTTTATTATCTTTTTTATGTTGTTGAGATTTTTCCTTTATTTAGTTTTTTGCCTTAATGTGTCTAAAGATCTCGAGAGAGAGAGAGCAAGACATTCGTGAGGTGGAGAGAGTCGTTCACATATTAATTCAAACCTTTCTCATTTGTCAGTTGTCAAAGTAAGAAATTATAGGACAAAATGACAAATCCAGTTTTAAAGCCAAGATGACAGAAGAATTGGCCATTTTCATCTTTTCAGGGTTTACATTGCTTGCATCTAACAGCAATTAAGAGGATGGATAAGATTATCGGGATGAGAAATCAGCTCTGGTAACTTCAATTAATAAATACGTTTGTAATGATTCTTTGATTGCATGCTGCCCTCAACTATTCAGCACTGATTTTTGTTCATTTATTTCTTCTTCTTCTTATTTTCGGTTTCCTCTTTTCAGACAATTCTTCCTGTCTTTTTTGTTATATTTTCTATCTGCCCCCTAAGATCTACATTTTGTACCATGAAAACCCTTATACTGCCAAACCCCCTCACCGATCTATAATCCAACCAAGAGCCAGAATTAGATTTCAACTATCGGATTCGACTAAGATATATGCAGACAGGGTATATATAGGCCTAATATTCTACAATCAAACTCCACTCCAACAACAAGCAAGCAAGCTCTTGCAATTTATTCATGTTGTAAGTCCAAAGCAAGGGTATACCGTAACCCAGAATTGAAGGCTATAGAGCTATTCGGACATAAAATCTTGATTAATATGTGATCTGTCTTTGGATCACCTTGTAAAGTTTTCTAAGAAATGTTTACCAAGTATCTGCAAACATGCTTTATAGCTATGCTATTCGGACATAAAATCTTGATTAATATGTGATCTGTCTTTGGATCACCTTGTAAAGTTTTCTAAGAAATGTTTACCAAGTATCTGCAAACATGCTTTATAGCTATCCTACTGTACTCAATTCAGGCAGATGTGATTACCATTAATGGTAATACAAATAACATATTGTATACGCTTGTAATACGCTGTATTAAGCGCTATATAAGTGTAATTTATTATTATTATTATTCATACCGTGCAGCAACTGTCCAAATAATGAAATGAATTATTGTACACCATATACATTCATCATTTCAATTCTACAATGTGCTCTTTTTCTCTGGTTATATACTACTCTAATGTGACGTGGTGGGAGGAGAGTGCCAACAGGACCGGAGAGAGCGTAAACCAATGTTAGCGTAGGGTCCAGTGGGTCTGCTATAGGCCAGCTAGTGATGGTCACAGCTAGGAGAGTAGTCCCCTGATTGGTGCTTTGCAGTTTTTCATCATTTCCAAAACTTAGATCAGCTTCAAATCAGCAGTCTTTTGGAGGTTAAGACGCAAGTAAATTATGGTCGATAGAATTAGTCCTTCCCCTCCCATGCCCCTCCCCCCTCCCCCACCCTCTCTTAGATGGATGCCAACGCTAATGTTCTACCTATGTCAATGCTTCACATGACACAATATACTCTCAACAAATGTAAACATTATAATGCAACACACCACTCAAACATGGTAGCCTCCCCTCCCCCACCCAAACCCCCTTCCCCCTCTCTTGGATTGATGCCAATGCTAATGTTCTAGCTATGTCAATGCTTCACATGACACAATATACTCTCAGCAAATGTGAACATTATAATGCAACACACCACTCAAACATGGTAGCCTCCTCTCTCCCACCCTCTCTCTCACCCACACACCCTTTCCCCTCCCTCTTCTACCCCCTCTCTCCAAAGATTTATTCTTTTGCATGAACTCACCTAACTCTGAGATACTCCCAACACATGTCACCATTATGCTCTGTTCCATTTGCTTGTTGGCTTCAGTACCCTGTAGCACACTATGTTCGCACTCTGGGTGACCTTCTGCGACTCCGTTCATCTTTGGTACACCGATGCATGACGGGAAAACAACCAACCCTGAGAAAAGGAAAACAAATTATAAATTTTGCCGTTATTCATGTGGACAATTAAAAGTTAACGATTGTGTCGTTTCCTTTTTCAAACGAAAGTAAATGCAAAACTAGTAGTGAAAAAATTATGATGTGAAATATCTGTCAAAATATAAAATCTAGGGCAACTAATGCAAAAGTGTTGAAGTTTGTTTTGATAAGTTTTAATAGATTTCCTAGATCGTGCAAAAAACATGATGACCCAAAAACTTAGAACCTTGTAACTGGGAGTCGATCTCCATATTTATCACTGGGTTCATAAGGATGTGTTCCATGTGAAATACACACCTGCCTATGAATATGCAATGATCTCAGTTTCCTTTAATCTGTGTGTCAAAAATCAAACTTTAATATAAGTAACAATCGGAGGCTCACATTGAAGCTGTTTATACATATGTATGGGAGGCCAAAAGGGCAAAATCTAAATTATTCAGGGTCTCTTTACAAATTCTGGGATACATTCCTGGGACGGAATGATAATATCCGGGAACATTTCCGGGGGACAAGAAATCCAGGACTCTCAACAGAAATCAGGGATGTGTGGTCACACTTACTGTATATGGTTTGGGGTCATTTGCTGTCGAGATCTGCTAAGTCCTATGATACAAGCAGCTAATGTACTGTGAGATATTTATATATCTTGAAGCAATAGGAAACAAGCCAAACCATCATCATCTTTGCTCTACGTGATAAAGTTGCATGTCCCTGATGAACTACTTCCTCAAAAAAGCTGAGAAATTCCGCAATATTCCATTTGGGAGATATAGTTCCGTTTTGACGTTTCTTGATGCACGTGTCACATATAATCTGACTGACGATTTCAACAAGCCTTAAATACTGTTAATTAATCAACTTTATGAATTTCCAATTTTTTTTTTTTTTTTCCCGACAATTAATGTTCATATTTGTCTAAAGATATCAATATCATATATACAGTACATAGTATCCATATTCTTTCCAAATTTTTTTTTTTTTTTTAAAACCGTAGGGACCAATTGCAAATGTGATTTCAAAAGTTACCAGTCACACCATCAAGACAAGGTTGAGAATTTCACAAGAGTTTAGCTTTATATCTATACATGCTATAAATGATAGAAGTGCTTAAAAAAAAAAAAATCTTGATCAAATCAAGTTCTAACTTCCACACATGTATCAGTTGACTGTATCGATTTTGTTGTTTTATGTTCTTAGTTTATCGTCTACTGGCAGAAACTGCATGTCTTTCTTTCTTTATTTTCTTCGATTCTCTCAAATGGTGAAATCTAAATTTAGATGAATTCCAGAGGCCAACCTAGAGACTACATAATCTGCAACATTAGCTTGAAAAACCTCATCTTTACAACAGCTGTACAGATCTTCCAGAAAGCACAGAAAATCTCTTTTTTATAAATTCCATAATTTTTTTTCATTTTTACCCATCTTTTTGAAAAGCAGAAACGGCCAATTTACTTGTTTTTCCCTTATATTTTTTTGTGAAACGTACCCAACAAACCTCTCTTGGAATTTAAACAATTCCTAACAAAATCAGGTGTTAATACTAGCCGCTCACTACTTCACATCTGAGAGCTACTTGATTTGGTTTTTTTTACCATCAGGTTACTTTCTGAGAGACGATGACGAGTTTTTCCCTTCGGTCCTTCGCCGTGAACTCTCGTGCCGATCGACTCTTTCCTCCGATCGAGGTCGAGCAACAAATACGTTCATCGGCGGCATCTCCAAAGCTCATTAGAGAGTAATTCAGTTACGATTTACCTAGATCTTATATTAATTCACCGAGCCAAATTAATTCATTTGCAGGTAATTTCCACTTGGATAGGGAACAACCATACATACATATTGTATATATCTATCTTCCAAGCACCCCTACCTATATCATTAACTGTACACTTTTAGAGAGAGAGAGATACCAACCACGTCTTGTGTTTCGAAAAATTACAAATTTCCCACCGGGGCAGAAAGCTAAGCTCGTTTTCGGAATAATCAATACGTCTGTGTGTTAATGTTATTAAGGGGCTTTGCGCTGACTCACACAGGACACAATTAATTTTTCCTTTTCTTTTTCTCTCTATATTCTCTTCTTTTTT
>JAIPMN010020179.1:7258-26971 GCA_020650975.1 Apostichopus californicus
CCCCCCCCCCCCCCCCAGCCTCTAGTCACATCCAACAATCACACACAAAATAATTCAGTATAATCTAAACTTCCATTATCATGTCTAATATATATCAAGAAGACATTGTCCAACATGTTTGTAAGATATATTAAATCTTTCTAATGATCTCCACAATTTGGATAAAAATTGGAGACATGACCGCCCCAAGCTCTGTAAACATTTTTGCGACTAAAGCAAAATGTTGGCTCACTTTCTCTATTTGGTCCTGAGAAGACACAATTCCTTCTCGGAGGAAGACCCCGTACTCGTCAAAGAATTGATCGTACTTGACAGGATCTTTCTTGGCGTTATCTTGAAGGTAACGGACAAATCGGGAGGTGATGACAGTTTGTAGCTTCCTAGATAAAAACGAGAGGCACAAGATGAAAAGAGATGCTTTACAAGACTAAAATGAAGTTAAAAAACATGTGTACAATATTTTGACAGCTTTCTACAGGATTTCTTGTTCGCCAATAACAACTGTAAAACATGTTTGTGTGTTTGTGAAATGAAAGATCCTGCGCATTAATATGATATAATTATCTTAAAGGTTAGATTGATTGGATTGATAATCGAGGCAGAAATTAAAGTTTAAAGTAACATTATTAATGACAAGCATGGTTGAAGCAATTCAAGGGTAGAAACATTGGCTAATTTTGTTACTAGTATAGCTTGGAAAGACCCAATTCTTTATCTTTTAATCAGTCTTGGGTGGGTGGAAAGGGGAAGGAGAAAGTGTTTTTTTCTTTAGGGGGGGGGGGGGGGATGATACCAAATATTTGCCATTAGTGAAACACACCTTCATAACAGAAAAAGAGAAGAAGAAAGAGGGATTATTAATTCATAATGGGAGTGAGATGCTGTTTTGTTAAACAAATGTAATACTATATGCCTAAGGGGAAGTGTTTTCTTTAGAAGGATTACCTAATGAGGGCGCTATTCTGGAGCATCTCTCGACTGAGATTCAGTGGTATATCTTCGCTGTCAACCACACCTGCAGGGAGAGTTGGAAGAGATGATGGGAAGATTTATTGAAAATGACGGTTATGAAGTTGATGATTTCAAAATGTTTCTGGAAATATTCTGCACTATAAGCGTAAATATCTTAATATCATGTTTTGAAAAACAATGGCATTACTTCTTTTTACTTTAGTGTACCTTTCATGAGTGTACCTGGCAATAACAAAATCTCAAATGAACTGTAAATGTCTATGTTTATTCTTGTAATATAAAAAATAAATAAATCTAATATGTATAACTTATAATTATCAATAGAGAAAGAGAATAGTTTTACATAACAGCTGCACATTGATTCAGCTCTGAATTTCAAAGCACATTGACAGCTAACGAGCTACAGCATAATGTGAACATTTCCACTATACCACAATTCATACAAGAAAGTTTTTAGAAGGTCGTGAAGTAAAGTAAAGCTTTCGATAAGATAGGCCATGATGACATCACAGACAACCAACGGTGTTATCTTTTTGTAGGAGGATGCAGAGTTTATCTGGCTAAAATTACTTACATTCAACCTGTTTTATATATCAAGAGGAAGAATATATTGGGATGAGGTTTCCAAACAAGCAGTCCAGATTATTTGTTCTCTCTGTCTAAACTTTGGTATGATTCAGATAAACAAACCAAAATGCTCTTGTTTGAGTTGTTACATGAAACAAGTAGAGAACAATAAACAGACAGATAGGGTCAGTAAGAACCTAGATTACAGCAAATATACAACTTCAGAGAATGCACCGTCAACATTTCAGAAAAAAATTCAAACTTCTGTTGTTATTTAGTTCAGTCTACAATGAATAATAAATAAATATAAATAAACCAACAAGTGTAAAGAGACTTCCAAGATTGATGTTTGGGATGAATGCATCATATTACCTGCGGCAACTACCTCATAAGATTAATGGCTGAAACAAAACTCCTGGTAAATTATCAAACACCAACTATTTTGATGCAGACTTGTGAGTCATAGTGAAACTGTAGATAGGCTATTTCAAACAAGTGCAACAGTATTATAAACTAAGCTTTGTGATGAATCTGAGGGTTTTTTGACACATATTCTGTCACTTTGGTTTTGGGTTCCACTACTTTCTTTGAGTCAAAAGATTTTGCAAGAAGTATATTCCTTTGTTCAATTTGATGCATTTGAAAATAAATAAGTTATTAACAATAACTGAATGAAGGAAAGGCTGGATATATAAGCAGAAAACTAAAAGACCCACCTACGACAAATCGTAACCACTTGGGTATGATCTTCTCTGCCTTCGGTTGAATGAGAATCTTCCGGCTATAGAGAGCAATTCCACTGTCGTGCTGTTGACTCATCTCCCAGGGGAGAGGGGAACGACTAGGTATATAGAATAAACTACGGATGCTTAAAGGAGCGTCTGCTCGGTAGTGGAGGGTGTACCTCGGCTTATCGTAGGTATTCTTGGAGAGGAATTGAAAGAATTCCACATGCTGGTCTTCCGTCACCTTCTTGGGTTCGGTACTCCACAGAGCCTGGAAAGGAAAGACATATAAATAACATTTGGTAATTTATGATTAAAAATTTAAGCAGTTTTGTGACTGCTAGTTTACAATATATAGCAAACCTGCCAAGTACTGTACTTTAGCAAACTTAGTGCAATATGAATCAGTACGATCAATATTCAATACTGTCGTTAAGATGGATCAATATGAATCAATATGATCATAATGAACTGATATAAATCAGCATGATCACTATTAAAATAATATGACTGGTATTAGAAAAACTTTAACAATCTACAGAACTTTCTGAGTAACATTAAGTTTAGTTAAATCAAAGATTTGCACTTGAACGTTAGTTTACAGCATGCCTTAATAACAAACCAACAAAGTATTGGATAAATATGCCTGTAATTACTAAACTAAGATCAATATGAATCAATACAATCAATTTTGAATATGATTAATATTCTAAGCAATAAGATAAATCAATAAAGATGGATCAATATGATCATAATGGGTCAACATAAATCAGTAGGATCGATACTTAAACCAATATGATTGAAATTAAACAAACAATCTACAAAGCCTTGTAGGAGAGAAGATATTACAATATGATTATTTTGATTACCATTAACTGAGGTCAAAGCAAAGTCTTGCATTTTATCGTAAGTTTACAGTACCTCTTAATACCTGATTCAGTGGATCAATATTATATCAATATGACTTTTAAGTTTGAGAATTCTGTTCCTCCTACCCTTGTAAAAAATAACTTAAACAAAAAGGAAAAATTTAATAAGTTGACTACCCCTACCTGTACATGACGAAATGTAAATATTGATTATTTTCCATCAAAAGTTATCTTATAGCTGTATTCTACTTTTTGTTTGATCACTAAATTTACAGAACTTTATTTACACTCACCAGTAGTAATGAGCCAATAAAATTTCAAGTAATTAAATAATAACACTGTTATAGCCTCTCACTTAATGTAAAGTAGCAAATATGATATCAAATTATTGACTGCATTCGATTCTGATGAATGTGTCCTTCAGATCATACAGATAGATTTGTAAAAATCCATTAATTACTTTATCTGATTTATTACTTAATCTGAGCTAGTTTTTACTAGTATAAAGTTGTCTTAATCCAAAATGAAGAGAAACTTTGGCACTAGAAATGTTACCTTTTACTGAATAAGAATGTTGAACATCATACCTGTGTCGTGTTGATCTTTTTACCGTTGAGAAATACTGGTGCACCCACAAAGTTACTGTGCTTCAAAATAATATCTGCAATGCAACAAATGAAAATAATTAAGTACATGTTTGAGGACAGCAACTGTACACTGTTGACGACATTAAGAAAAAGAGTTTGTGTTTGTTCACGTCTGTACACAGATATATTGAATACTTCGTCTGTTTGAAACTAACAATTTGCCTTAACCAATAAAGAGTATTAAAATGCATGGATACAGCCCTTGCTGGAGAATGTTAAATTGTCATTGGTGAAAAGCAGCACTGAAGGTGGGCATGTGGGTAATAGACACCAGGTCCTGCCTGTAATTTCTCCTTTTCCCATTAAATGGAATATTAGGAACATGAGGATGACAAATGAATTATGTGAAAGGCAAGTGTGAACCTCACTATACTATAACTCGGAAAACCACTATTCTGCATGTTTTCACACTCAAACACATAGCTTTTTTCCATCCCTTAAAGTAAATCACATCTACAAGCATATTTGTCGGACAATTAAACAAAAGATCTTTCTTATGATATAACATCAAGTCTTGAGATCAAATTTCCAGAAACCTTCTGATTATCTTGTAGTAGTAGTTTATTGCATCTAATATCGTGGCCCAAAGGCCAAATTACAGAAGAGTAACAGGAAAAAAAAAAAAAAAATCAAAAATAAAGGAATATAAAAGTAACTCAATAACCCTAAAGGTAGAAGAACAAAAAACACACAAATAAATAATAAATAAAGACAACCTACACAATTACAAGGAAAATTCAGTAATAATACCACCCCCTCCCCCCTTGCTAAAGAGCTAAACAATATGACTAACCAG
This sequence comes from Apostichopus californicus, assembly GCA_020650975.1. Classification (NCBI taxonomy): domain Eukaryota; kingdom Metazoa; phylum Echinodermata; class Holothuroidea; order Aspidochirotida; family Stichopodidae; genus Apostichopus; species Apostichopus californicus. The sequence continues at coordinate 11,835 of JAIPMN010020179.1, forward strand.
GTACAAACACACCAAAACCATTCGTATATTAGTCAACACAAACAAGGTATTGCACTATTTCCGTACCTGTTCGTCTTATACTTAATTTCCTGGTGGGGTGTGGGGTTTCTTAAGGACATGCCATGCGTGTTATTGGTAACAGGGAACAGCTCGGCATATCTATCAGACTTTGGTACAAAGAAATTGGTACAAAGTTCAACTCGCCTATTATGTATGGCCATCTGACATTTAAACACTCAAAACAGGCAGACAACCATACTTCATAGAGTAACCAGAGTTGAAATGGAGAATAGTAACCATTAATCTACGACATACCTTTAACATCAGATTCAATTGAAAATTTCCAGCAATCTTTCTTCAGATGGATGACAATCTTTGTACCTGACTGGACATCATCAGCTTCACTCAGCTCGTAGCTGCCAGAGCTGCGGAAATGATTTTTAAGAATTCAGTGAAACCTTATGACCCTCTAAATCAGCAGCCAGCAAACATTTTGGTCCACACAACCCAGGAACTTCCATGAGAACTGAGTGCGACCAAAAAGGCCCCCACCCCTCACCGTTTATGCTCAGAATGTATGAAAACTAGCTGCACTACAGACTTGAGGTTTGGTTGGTCTAGCAATCTAGAAGGATGTCATAGTATTATCAATCTTTAGTTTAAATAACACTCAGTAAAGTTTGGTAGAGTTGAAAAAGAAAATACAAAAGCCAACCTTTTTAATTGGACCCTCTCATTTTATGGAATGACCCAAAAATAGACCAATAAACAGACAAACTTTTGTTTTAGGTCTCTTTGGATGTTGCTCAATAACAACAAGTAAAAGAAAAAGTAGCTAAATATGGATTGACCCAAAAGTTACACCGGTAGACAGACAAAATGTTTGTGCCTAGGGTAGGTCTCTTAAGATGTTGCTCACCCATCAGACTTCCAATGCCAAGCCTTTGAATCTGGAAGCTGAGAACGAGTAAATATTTCCACCGTTCCTCCAACCATAAAAGCGGAGTAGAAACCAACGCCAAACTGGCCGATGATGTTACTGTCTGCGGCTTCTGCGGAGTCTTTGTCTTTCAGCTGTTGTACAAATGCCTGTTAGAATAATAATAATAATAATAATAATAATAATAACTAGTCTTATATAGCACAGACTCCAACAAAAGTTGTTCAATGCGCTTTACAGGTGCTGAATGTACAAAAACTAATAGAGTTGAGAGAAAAGAACAGTTTTAAGATAGCGCTTGAATTGAATAATAGAATCTAAAGAACTAATTTCATCTGGGAGGGAGTTCCATAAAAGTGGTGCAGCATTTACAAAGCTACGGTCACCCAAAGATCTTGGAACCTGAATACAAGAAAACACAAAGCTGTGCTTCAAATAGTCGGTATATATGAGAGCATACTATGGATATCACATTGATGACTGAATTACATTGCAACAACCATCTAAAACATTAAGCAATATCTTTGGAAAATAACAAAACTCTGTGAAGTACCAAGTGGTACCATCTGACCAAAACGGTAACTTTCAGATTTTGATATTTTGCAGTTTCTTTAAAACGGTAATTTTCAGCAATATGACAAGTTTTGAAGATGGTAGAAAAATGTGTGCAATGCAATGCAGATTGCAGATGTGTATTGCGAACTGCACTGTTTTTTAAACTCTACCAATTACCTTAAGTGTAAACTAGGTTTGCATTGTTAGGAGTCTTTTCTGCTTGCTCTTCCTTGCAAACTTCTTTGATTAGCATTTTATAATTGTGTGCTCAAGATTTGATGATTAAGAATATTAAAAGCCTGAAGAAATGTCTGTCGAACCTTAGAACCTGATCTGGCAATCGTTCCCATGTTGTCAACCAGTTCACGTTTCGTCATTCCAATACCTGTGTCCTGCCAACAACAAAAAACAAAAAAACATTTAAGTGTCAATCAACATTTTCTTCTGGAAATAGAAACCCTCTCCCCGTGCCTATCCTGGTGAAAATAATGAAATGAAAGAAATATAAACTTTAAATAAATATGAGACCAATCTGAATGAAATATATATGTCAATCTTACATAGGCTAACCAATGATGAAGTTACAACAGGAAATATTTCCCACCTAAAAATGTGAAGAGTTGGGGAGAGGGTTATTCTTAGTTTGACATCTCTAAATGCTCCGATATAAGTCGCAATACTAGCGACCTGACATTTATGTATGTAAATGGCCTGAAAAATTGTTGAACTATAGTGGCTAGGAAGAGTTTTTATAAAACAGCAATAAAGGCCCTTGAAATATTTTGGAGAGCATGGCCAAAGTGAACCTGTGAGGTCACAGCTTGGTTCATAATGTTTAAAATTTGGGGACTAATGGCAAGTTTCAAATGTCACTTTTCTCTGGCCCTGTCCATCAGTTATATATATGATATGTTGGAGTGTTGTTTTTTCTTTTTGATGTTGTCTTTTTGGGACTAACTATGATTGATATAAAAGACTTCTATTCTTTTAATCAAGATGCCAGTCTTTACCTGAATGGTAAAAGTGCTCTTCTCCTGATCCACAGCGATGTGAATTTCGAGGGGTTGACCGTGTGGGAGGTCATCCCTGGTCATCTGCATGTATCTGAACTTCTCAAGGGCATCACTGGCATTGGATATTAACTCTCTGATGAACACCTGTGTCAAGGGAAGGTCAATTTCGAATTAAGCTTTATCTTAATTAAACTACAAAGTACCACCGTAAAGACATATTTCATAATGCGAAGAACAGTGTTATACCACAGTAAGTGGTTAGTCTAACTGAAAATGAACATATCTGCTTATTTTGATATCTATACAATCTTTATCTAGTAGTCAATCTTGTCATATAATTAGCAATTAATGTCAATCGTGCATTATGGGAGTAATAATATTAATATTTACAACAACTCCAAAAGAGCAAACAATCTAAAGTGCTTCACAAAGACAAACCATGAATTCTACAAACTAACAAAAGGCCTCAATAAAAAGAATTGTTTTTCCAATTTTGAATTAATTTGCTAAAGATTAAAATTATTACAACTGAATTTATAATTCATCATTGCATAGAACCTCAATTGTAAATCAAAATATGACAAACAGACCAATGATTTCACGAGGAAACAATTGTTCAAAGGCCTAAAAAAAAAAACCTCATTTAACAATTTCAAGTTTTAATCATCCATGATTACTACATTACTATGCTCATTATGAATTGAAACATAATTAGTTTTGCCAGCATATCAGCAGAAATTATGAAATCATAAACTGTGACTGGTACAGTAAGTAAGGATATTCAATGAAATATAAGTGTTTGAGTTATCTGTTCAGTTTTGGCTTGAAGTATGCTAGAAAGTCAAGTACATAGCGGTCACAAATGTTCAAACTTTGAGAAGCATCTCTCTGCTAACTGCAATGTATTCGTCCACACTGATAAACTTAATTTAACACCTCTCAATGTTTCGGAATAATAATATGGTTTGGTAAAATTCAGAATGAGTACCTTGAGGAAACTACTTAGAAAGCTTTCAGCAAGTTTTCGCACATAAATATTAGTACACAGCAATACAACTGTTTATCCTAAAATCCCAGCAAATAATTTTATCACTTGTCTAAAATTGTTAATATTTCACTGTACCTCATTTTCAGAGTATAAGGACTTTGCAACAATATCAAGCAACATCCTTGTTTCTGCCTGGAATTCTAGCTTTTCTTTCCTTCCTGCAATGAAAAAAGAGAAGAAACTATTTCATATATAACTGAAAAGTATTCATCATTAAATATGTAACAGATATTTTCATTGAAAAAAAATACAAAACAATTTTCCTGTTTGAAAGTATGATTATGTACAGTATTTTATTTGCCACATTTTCATTATTGGAAATACATATTTTCAAACCAGTGGTTTTCAATGGTTCAAAGTACTAAAAGATGTTTGTTCATTATGAAATACAATATAAGAAACTTATAGGCTGAAAAAAAAAAAAACTTATAAAAAACACTTTAAAAAGAACCCCTGACATTTCTTTAAAATTGCACCCTAAATCCTGTGATAAATTTAGGATTCCTCAACACAAGTGATCATACCAGTGACTTTCTCTTGATCAGTGATGATGCTATGCTCCTTCTCTGTGGGTGTGTCATCTGCTGCTACCGCTGCTGCTGCACCATCCTCTGTGGTTGTTTTATCCTCTGTAGTCTCACTATAACACCTTACAGTCTGTGGCTGGAGGCATCGTCCATTCCTTCCATCGTACCAACTTGGTTTGGCAGAGTAACTCTTTACTCCTGGGAAAAGAAGAAATATTGGCAGTACAGTATATGCTTTAAGGTGGCTTTCCTTTTATAGTCAAGTTAATAGGAGGGCGTGCTGATTACGATATACTGTATGCTTATGTGTCTTGTAATTGGCCTATACTATATTCATAGGCACACACAAGAAACAAAATAATATCAAGAAATACAGTAGAACCGCAAACTATGACACAAAGTGCCAAAATTAGAAAAGGTATTTCTGATAATCTGATGCAATAAAGTGCATTGCAAACTGTTAAAGGTGTCTGACACAACTAAGATGGATGTCGGGTCCACTATTATTTTAAAGTATGACTTCAGGCTTAAACTTAAATTTAATATGATATTGAAGATTACAAAGCATTGCTTGCAGTCCAGGTTGTAATTCTGTACCACTTTTAAGTTTTGAGAAATGATCCATTGAACATCTGAGGCTAATCAATGAAAGTGGCTGGACTATATATTCTAGCACATACTGTAGACCATTAGGTCAGGTCCTCAGATGCAACACTTAACTCCATGGGAAACATAAGACTTTTCTTAAAGGGTGTGAAGACTCGCGCAAAAAGAAACGTCTAATGCTGGTAATCTGACCCAGTTTCGTATGAGATGTAACAGAAGTGTTAGACACCACTATCGATCCCAGAAAATACACACCCGGCTTGCTACCGTCTGTAATTAGACACTAGCGTAAAGTCAGTACATACAGCTGCGGTCAATACCCACAGCACAGTATACAAACGATACAGCGATGGACATCTCAGGTCCAGCTAAAGATAACTAATAAGGTATCACGTTTCATTACCGTCTCCATTTTGTAGCGACACGAACAAAACGTCACTTGCAAGCAAAAGAAAGTTAACTTATTCAGATGGCCGCACACGGTTTTGGGCGAGTCTGCAATGCCTTTAAGAGATTTCTCAAATGACATGTTCACAATGCACACACAGAACTTACATAACTCACATACAATGCAAAAGAATGCTTTGAGGGAGACAATTAAATGAAATCAGAGCATTTGTGACCAGTGTTGACTATCTGACATATCTGGGGGCAATAATGATGACCTTTTGGTATGGATGAGTCAGCTATACCAATCCAATAGTGCAGACTGTACATGTAGTGAAATGAGTATAACTATTTGTTTGGGTTATTAGTAAACCTGGCAATTATTACTTAAATGGTAAACCTGGTCGCATTGCCGATGATGTACAATAGTTTGCAGTCACTTCATTGGGAGCTTCTTGCCTTCTCTTTTCATACATAAATAACGTGTACTGAACATAACCATGTGGTACATGTTGGGACTGGGAGCGCTTTGGACGTTGGACTAGGAGGCACGTGGAGAAAAGGCCTACACAAACTTGTAGCAAAACAAAGACACGTCTTCATACTTAGAATTTAGAGCATGTGATCCGTAAAAGATGGTGACTAAGTATTGGTCAGTAATATTAATAATATCCAGTAATAGCCTAGGCCTAGGCTACATTTGCTAAAATAATTCACAAAAGTACCAAGTGTACTTGTTGGCTCATAACTTGTAGGATTGACCAACTGCAAAGGCCAGAAAGAGGACTAAGTTTATTTTCAAGATATCATCTTGGCTAGTATAACGCTTGTGTCCAACGTACATTAAACCTAGGCCTATGCCCACATTGGGGCCTGTGTCAATTATTAAATTAGCCTATCACGATAGGCTAGCCTTCGTGCATGCAAAATACAAGCAGTCGTGCAGGGTTACATTTTACCATTTTCAATGAGTGTCCACGATTTGTAGGCTGCCCTGTTCCTGTTCGACACTAATTGATTATAATTTGAAGAGAGTTGAAATATCGGGATCCGAGAGTTCTTTGAGACGGAAAACAGAGGTAACAAACACTTCGATGATCTCACGCCTGCAAACAAGGGGGTCGCCATTTTGACCAAGTTGAAGCTCTCACTAGATTCATCAAGAGATTTACCATCATTAAAATCAAGTGTTACGTTGATCCCCAAATTGAACACCATTTCATGGTATTGCCTATTAAAGAACACATGTGCCAGGGCCTTTCTTTGTTGTTGTTTAGAATTCGTAACTGGATGGGCCAATTCAACTAAGGGACTTTCACCTACTTCCAGGGGAATATCAAGAGGATGGAAACAAACACAGGTCGTATAAGTTTGCAAGTGCAGTGTAAATTTTAAGATTTTTTGTATTTTCAGAAAAAAACATTAGAAAGTTCGAAATGAAATGCCGAAATGCTGACTGCTCCTACTAAATTCGACTTTAAAAAAAAGGAAAGATTAGAAAATAAAATAAAAAAAAAAATCGAAAATGAAAATTACAGAAGTTTCATCCACTTGGTTGACCTATGACACAAATGTTGTCATTTTGGATTAAAGGCGTAATTTCGAGAAAATAGTCGAAAGGCGGGTCCAGAATAGAAGTGAGCACATGATTAATGGTTCCGTGAGGATGCTAATTTCGAACAGAAGAGACAAAAAAAATCTCTATCAAAATAAGCGAAGCTCGAGTCACTCCAAGATTAATGTATGTCGTCCAGTTACAGAGTTGTTGACAATTGACAATTCATAATTATGGACGTTAAATATGAATCTAAGAGACTGACTTCGGTCAGCTTGCGGCTTTGATAAGCCATTGAGGCTTCTTCGCGAGTTCCTGCTTGCAGGAGGACTTAAAATACATACATACAAGGAATTGGAGTTTTACTGTTTTAGTTTATTTCCGCTTCTTGTGTAACATATATTCTATAGTAAACAAATTACATTTTGTGTTGATTAATGATGGATTTTGCTACACGTACCTGACGGCCCAATATTGGAAATTTCAACAGAATCCAACGGTACGCAACCAGTTACTTTAACCTCGTGTCAGGAGTGATGAAATTCAAATTAAGTATATAATTGGTAATCAAACATGTGAAACAAAGCAATCACTTAAACTTATGGGACACAAAATATTCAATATTAGATGAAACTCTTAACTCATTATAATTATTATAATTCAAGACAAATATTTCTTAACCTTTGCCATTTCTCGCTACCCTAAGCAAATGGGAAAAGATTTCTGCATCCCGTTACCAGATGAGGAAAACAATTTGCACATTAGAAAGAGGGTCCGGCTGGTATGACCATTGGTGAAACTCGGGGTGGGTGCAATTGCTTTTGTTATCCATGCACTTTGGTGCTGTGTTAGGGCCAGCTTAGACTGCTTCAATGGTGAACATCAGTGCATGAATTTACATAACATACACAGATTAACATTTTAATACTAGTGATTAATGTTTTAATCTTAACGATACAATCATACACACACACTCCAAACCATGTGTTACTTATGGCATTGTAATTTTAGTATGTACGTGAGAGACGTTCGTTAATTTGTGATGTTATTGCATCCTCTATTTCAGTTGTTTGCTTTTGTAAGATTCTTCGTTTATGTATCACATAAAATGGCGATGGCAGCTCCCAGACAAGGCTTTTCAACTAAAATTATCTCCCAAACGAAGAAACAAAAACAAATATTTCTTAGCTTTTGGAGAAGTTATTCTTCACAGAGATCTCTGTGAAAGATAATGATTGGGTTTGTGTCCCATTAAGTTATTTCGAATAGGGCCAAGTGTCATCATTTCTGAACACGTGTCGCGCGTTTTATGGCGTTATTAAGTGCATACTATGACAACCCTCTGGTGATCCTTATCAAATGATTGTGTATAAATCTTCCATATTTATACCAACCGGATCAAAGGTGATCCTTATCAAGGATTGTGTATAATCATCCATCTTTATAACAACCGGATCAAAGGTGATCGGAGTAAAGGTCGAGAACACGCTCAGAAAACCTGCTATAAATCAGCACGTAGGCCTATACATCATATGTACCGGCCTGGTTATGATCTACGAAATACATGAATCCCTCCTTAGTTTTGTTAAAATGAAATATTAACCAGACAAAATTGTTTGAACTAAATTTCCACAGGATACATCTCAACGATCTGCTCTGCTCTGACAAACCTTCAATCCATGACAAAATTTGAACCTTGACCAAATGTATGAGCTTTGTAAATGTTTTGCAATCTCAAAATCCTAGATACGGTACCATGACGCTTGAGTGTCTGACCTGCCCATATCCTGCGCAATTTTCAATCTATAGGTAGAGAGAGAGTTTTTTTTCTTTCTAATTTTTTTGGCTCCAATGTTGTTGTTTTCCAGGAGATGACCCTCGTAGAAATTAATTAAGATCCCCTGATTTACATGAATCTCATGAGAATAATGTCCCGATTGTGTGGAAAGTTGTGGTGTTAGAGGATTGGAGTGCATATGATGATAGCAAACAGGTAACAGATATGCCTACTTCCAAACCATCAGGTGATTCATACTGTTCAATTCACTGCGTTAGTGCAATAATTCATACCGTTATATAGGCCTACATTACACACACACACGCATGTATGTTATAGTACAAACACGACAAGCTATATAGGGCCCTATAGTATAGGCCTATATACTTTTAAAGTAAGTATATGCAGAAAAAGTACTCTATGGCATTACATTTCATGGTATTGTTTGAAACAATGTGGACATCGTATAGGTATATCTAAGTTCTTGCGTCATCATTATTATTACTACGTCATATTATAGTCCTTTCAAATAGACAATAATATGTGCTTGAGAGTTTCAAATCATCCCGCCAAGAATCTTGTTAAGTTCCGAGTTGTTATTTGACGTCATGATCATGATGGAACTCTGTGAACTCTTAGCTTGTCATAAAATCACTGAATAGATAGACATAACCATACAAACAGATATATTCCAAAACTGGAGAAAGGTTAAAACCTGTTACGTAAGTCTTCAAAATATGTACCCCTTTGGGACAATTGTTTTTGTATATGATATACTGTCAGTGCGTCGCATAGAAACTGTACTAATGAGGGTGCAACTTAAAAAGTGGTTACTAGAATTACAATCTCGTTCCAATTGGCTGTTGATACTTTGTGTCTAGTTTATCATATTTTAGTAAGCTTTAAATGAAAGTATAGTCTCTAATCCCTCTAGTACCATCTTAACAATAATAATCCCAGTCAAGAGTTAACTACAGGCCAAGTTTTTCCGTCATAATCCGAGTGAGTTCATATTTTTGTACTTTGAGTGTTACTGTCATTGGAAAGGAATCAACAAATTCCACGTAGCGAGGGATCTTGTAGTGAGTAATCTGAGAAAAGTAAGGACAGATATAATTGTCATGAACAAAGCATTAAGAGCCTTTGATGGTAGCTTGTAACATCCATTATCAAGAACCTGGAAAGAAGTTTACGTAACGATAGAGGAAAATGTAAGTGTATGGAAATTTTGAAGAACAAAAAATATGTTATATGGAAATGCGGAATGAATTCATTCAATATGATTATTCAATTTTCTTTATAAGAGCCTGCATGCGTGTCTGTAGATTGAAAATCAATTCACGGCTACCTTGATTTGAAATCTAAAGTGATTCCGTAGTTGCGCTACCCAATAAACACGTTTAATTAAAGACTGATGTGAACTGGGTGAGGGTTAGTGCAAGGGAGGGGATGGGAAGGGAGGGGAGGAGAGGGATAGTAGTATGTGATGGGGCGGGATGGAAGTGGAACAAGTTTAAGAATTATTGTAAGAAAATATTTGGTGGAAAATGGGGGAATCATTGTAAAACTGAAGGCTCCACCGTGAGTATGTGTCCTTGAACAAGTACAATTATCTCTTCAAAAACTCCCTTTTTATCTACAATATTGGAGACACAGAGATTTCAGAACCTATTCTTAGAACGATCTTGAATAGCCTGATTTTGTTACACTTCGATAAATCTCCCTTTCCAACATTTTCAGACACTTTTGATAACTACTGTAAAACAGAGAACAATAGAAAAAAGGTACAAGCTTATTATGTAAGGCATGCGTTCATAACTTCCAAAAGTTCACTAACCTGCCCTTTGCAAAATGCTTTAATTTCGTCCGCGGAACTAGTCTCTCCTTGTTTTAGTTTGATGCATGCGCATAGCTCCTCACCCATTCTCTCATCCGGAATACCAACGATCTATATGGAAAATAGAATATTTCGCCATTGATAGTTTCCCAAGGGTAGGAAACTCATTTAAAACCATATTCACGTGATTATCGGCTTAAATCTTTTCAGTGAGCGTCAGACTATTACTAGGCATCCGTGTAACCGTCGCACCCATTCCTGCTACCGAGACCACCACTCAAAAGTCCCCACCCGGCGGAAAAGAATGTACGGTACATTATAGCTTCCGACCACTAATCCGAATACTAAGGGACGTGAAGGCAACCCATACGTCATCACTGCAGGATCCAAATTCGCCTGATTATTTATTTTAGTACCAAATCCACAGAAGACTCACCGCGCATCAACATTGGAAAGCAGCGATTTTTAATAGGTCAAGAGAATCTGATAATTCTGGAGAGGATTTGAACCGGGAAGCCAATAACAGTAGGACGGACACTCGAACCGCTAAAACAGCGCCTTCACAAATTAACACCGATTCGATAAATCTGTTCACTTCACGATGACGTCACCTCCCATATCCTCACTTATTTCAATAACGAATCATCAATAACAATATATCGCCAAGAACTTACATAAGAGTAATAACGTCTTTTATCATCCTCTAACTTTGTAGTTTAAATGGAGAAAACTTTAAATTAAATGTTAAACAACGAAATGTTAAACAACGATTTAATACCATATCATCTAATTTACATCATGTGCATATTGAACACGAGAATTAAACAGGCCTATATTTAACTCATTACATGAATATTCAGAGTATGTCGGCGTCATCGTTACGTCATTTTGTGCAATTTACCAAACCAGGAGCCAAAGCCGTTACGAGCCTTTTCCGTTCTCTGTTCAGAAATATCTCAACGTCGCAAGACTAACCTGAACATTCTCTACTTTAGGATGTTGATGAATAAAGCTTTCTATTTCTGCTGGAAAGATATTCGTCCCTCCTCTGATTATCATATCTTTAATCCTTCCCACAATCCTACAGTAACCCATCTCATCCATCATCCCGAGGTCTCTGAAGTGGTAAAGGAAAAAAAAAACATGTCACAAAAAACTGCCATTGTTTACTTCCAAAACAACACGGTAGCGTGTTCCGTTGTCCACAGAGGACATTTATGGTAAATAATATTCAAATCTTTGCGAGTATTAAGTCGCATACATGCCGGCATAATTTCGATTTAAATGCACACGTTTATTCTTAGCCATCTCATCCATCAACCCGAGGTCTCTGAAGAGAGGGATAGAAATGATGATTGAATGTCAAAACCAGAACGCCAACGGACTATAATTCATTGCCACAGTTTACATGGGGACCATGCCAAAGTGCCGTAAAAACTGCAGGTCAGAAACGTGAAAATATTACTCGCATGTGAATAGTATTTCCACGTTTATGACGTACCACTGTCGACGTCAAATGATCAGCAAGGTTCTTACATTAAAGTGGACCTATACATATCAAACATGAACTTCTCCAAACAAAACGAGAACATTCTTCCACTCTCTGATCTACAAGTGCACAAAAAGCAGTGGAACAAAACTTTACTTTTGGCATTATCGTGTCTACAAGGTTTCCGACTATTGGCTTCTGTTGACCACATATGACGTTTGACTTCCAAGGAAAACTATATGTTTCTCTTACTCACTAAGATGAATACACAGAAATCAAGTATGAAGTTCAGATATCCTGTAGATTTTAGTTAACGTGTTTACAAGATAATGTGTATATATATAACTTCACACACACACACAGCTGTGTTTTTCATTCAGACGGAGGACCCATTGGTTTTTCCATTGTTCAAATCCACGTACCCTAACCTTAATAATACCTCTTAACAAAAGAATCCTTGCGAGGACGTGGTGATTATTTAGAAATCATATCCGAGGACCTGGAATTGTTTTGTTCACGTCCTCAGTCAGAATAAAAAATAAACGCACACATACACACACAAACATGAGATAATAATTTAAGAAAAAAAAGAACGTTAATAATTAAAACACTATGGTCGCTATGTTGCTTGGAGGGAATTTATCCGGCCGTAACATAGCGACCATAGTGTTTTAATTATTAACGTTATTTTTTTTCTTAAATTATTATTTTGCTTTTACATGTAGGGAGAGCTTATAATTGTTTGATGCTTACAAGTCATATACGATAAGAATACAACTACAAAATCTGAGATGCTCTGTTTACCCCGAGTGTAGCCATCCTTCTTCATCAATGGTCTCGGCTGTTTTCTCCGGGTCATTCCAGTAACCTTGCATCACACTGTATCCTCTCATACACACCTCACCTCGCTCGTTAACAGGGACAATCTTCTTCGTTTGAGGGTCGGCAACTTTTACCTAATATCGGCGGTAATTAAAGATAAAAACATTGCAGTAAGAATAAGTTGATAAGAAATGTTAGATTTGCTTGTTTAGATGAGCTTACCGTCAGCCTCATCGTCAATTTCCCGTCCTGGTTCGTACATGCCCGTTCCTTCCCCTCTCGTTTCGTTTCGTTTCGTTTCGGTCCCGTCCCTATCCCCGTCACCGTCACAGTACCTTCCCGTCCCCATCCTCAATTTGGACACAATTTACCGACTTTTGCTACATTGGAAGAAATAAAGACTTCTACTCTGTGTGGCTATATACTTCTATGGTAATGTAAAATACTGTTTCATATTACAGTTAAATCCAAACCTCGACATGATCGGCAGGTCTACCGACAGTGTTGAGGATGATGTCCGCTGAATCACCGATCCGCGTCATGTTCGATATAGGACTGGCCTCGGTCATACCATACACGACCTATGGAAGAGAACAGGGTTCAGATATGTCAGGTCAGTCTTGCTACATGGTTTGGAGAAGGTTATACCTTTAAGAGACAACATTATAGTACAATTATGTACATGACACATTTTCTAGGAGATATAACATACAAAGTAGCAATTGCCAGTGGGTGGTGTTGCGAACTGGGATTTGGGAGAAATAGCATGGAAAAGGTCAGGCGCGTAGCCAGGAATTTGCCAAGGGAGGGGCGAAAATGTAGGAAAATTATCAGAGCAGTAGAAATGGCATTGCATACTATCTAAGCGTAGCGCCACCATGGGTTGGCGCGAAGCGTACAAGAAAATTTTGGCCTATAATGCCTCCCAGATCGCTGGAAATGGCACTTCCCAGTTGTAAGTTGCATCTTAGCATTTTCTCTTTTGAAATTACTAGCGATATCATAAAAACATTAAAAAAAAAATTCAAAAATATGCTCAAGGGGGGGGGGGGCCCCCTTGGCTACGCGCCTGGAAAAAGTGTCTCTCATTTCTATGACATAGAAATGTAGCTCGACTTTCCATTTAAACAAAGTCTAACTTGTAATATTTCAGCAATACCACGTGACTGTATTTTGAGGAAGACTGAATACATTACAACAGTGGAAAGAAAACATTTCGATGAGCTCACCACGGCGGACATGTTCATTTTGGTCTCAAATAATTTCAACAGCTCTGGAGGACATGGTGCACCCCCGATTCCACCAATAGACATTGAACTGGTATCGTAATCGCATAGTTTAGGGTGGTTGAAAGTATCGATATAAATAGTTGGTGTGCCCAAGAGGACGGTACATCTAAGGAAAAAATAACAATATGTTTCTCATTGGCATAAACTTAGTCCTATGAGTTTCATTTCTGATTAAACAAAGAGAACTAATAACATTACAAGGAACAACACGTAGTTACCAAGATACGCGTATATGGTGATACAAAACTACTAGAATGTAACAATATGGAAGCTTTTGATAACTTTTTGGAAGGAACTAATTATGCTAAAATTTGCAGCCAGTGATACTCAGTTGTAAGTACATGCTTGACATATTCTCGTGTTTATTCGTGTGTGTTAACACTTTGACGTCATCATGTAGAGGGATGAAGTGACACATGTTAAGATAACCGGAATCTTCCTCAAGTAAGATACAGAGAACGCAAATGCTCAACTACGGTGAAAATGAAACTATTTATTTTGCTGTGTCTTGGAGTAACTTTATCTCGTGAGAGTTGAGACCTTATTGTGTCCAAAGCGGGGAGGGGGTGGGGAGGCGGAGGTGGTTCACCTCTTTTCAACTACAAACGAAACGGTTGGTCGAAATAGGGAAGTATGTCTCAGAGTGCTCCATTTGACGATTGAAGTTTTACTATAGCAGAGGATACTCGCAGGCCCTTTTCTACACAGGTTCGCTTTCAACGATCGCAGGCAGGCATGGCCACGCGTGTCTCCCACATTTATGAATTCCTGAATCCGCCTTCTTGGTCGTATGTTGATCGACTGCTTTCGGTTGATTGTACTTAAGTCTCCCATGGGTGCTATTGTCCATTGAAACAGTTGTTGTTTCAATTTTACGGTATCAATTTACCTTACTCGGTATGGAAAGAATTTCACGAGCAAGTAACATACATCAGGTGTACTGACTTTTCATTTTGGATAGATTGAAGGATCTTCTCTGGTTCGTGACCAGGTGCGGGCAGGACACAAGTTGCTCCGTGGACCACCGCAGCTAAGCTACCCACCACACATCCTCCACAATGAAAGAGTGGTAACGAAGAACTAAGAACAGCATTCTGTGCATGGTTGAAATAGATCAGGATATTTGGTCTACTTTATAATTATACGTAAATCCATAAAAAAATAATATATATATGCATTTGAACTAGATTTTTTTTAAAAGAAATAAAACCTTTAATTTGATACATATATATAGCCTATATATATATATAGCCTATATATATATATAGCCTATATATATATATAGCCTATAT
>JAIPMN010020181.1:1198-34489 GCA_020650975.1 Apostichopus californicus
CCCTGCACTCGCTCAATGACATCCTCATCTAGAAGACGTTGAATTTCCTCATCGACATCCTTGCGGACGTGAAAAGGAATTGTTCGTAGCTTTTGAGTTTTTGGTTCCAGGTTTGTGTCTATATGTAGCTTAATTGTCTCTGTGTTTATTTTCCCAATTCCGTTGAATAATTCAGGGTATCGAGAAAGCATGTCTGATTCAATGCTGTTCGCAATGTACAGTAGTCCTAAATCTATGCTTGTTTGATAACACAGAAGATTTCCACCAAATCCATCTACAACACAGAAACGTGTTTCGACTGTCTTCCCTTTCTCTGTTGTCACTTTCGCTCGAATTTCTCCAAGAGTTGGGAGTGGTGTCTGCGAGTTATACGCAAAGAGACTAGACGCACATGGCTTGAGGCAATTGTCCGGTGCCCCGGATTCGTTTTTCAGTTTTTGAAAAGCGAGCTTATCTAGGACATTGACACTTGCTTGTGAGTCAATCCCCATGTTTATTTTGGTTCCTGCAATCTCCACTCGGCAAGACGGTAGAGATTCAAGTTTTGGGGCGTTTGTCGCAAATACATAGTCACTTGCCTCTTCACTGATCTGCTTAACTCTGTTATCACTTGGCTTACCCCTACAGTATTTTGCATAGTGGTTTGCTTTACCACATTTGTAGCAGTCCTTGCCTTTCGCCGGACACTCACCGGTGTGGGGATAGACCCCTCCACAGTTATGGCACTTAGTGTTAGGCCTATCACCCCTAGTCTGCTGATTTCTGTTGGGCCTAGGTTTATTTGAAAACTTACTATTTGGACTGTTTTTGTTGGCCCTATAAATGGCATGAGTTGTTTCGTCGTGTTTCTCTTTTTGAAGCTGAGCTGTATCGCTCATCGCTGTGTCCATCGCTAACGCTAATTGAACAGCTTTGTCAAGCGTAAGACCGTCTTCCGATAATAATCGCTTCTGGATTTGCGGGTTAGCGAGACCACATACAAGACGATCTCGTAGGCTCTCCGTTAGATTACTTCCAAATTCACACGTTGANGCTAATTTCCGAAGTTCGACAAGATATGCAGCGATTGTCTCATCGGATCGCTGATCTCTTTTATGAAAACGGAAACGCTCTGCTATTATCAGAGGCTTAGGCGCGAAGTAATCAGTTAATTTCTGTTTTAGCTGTGCGTAGGTTAGGTTTAATGGCTTGTTAGGCTCACACAAGTTCTTCAGTAACTGGTACGTTGATTGCCCAATTACAGTAACGAACGCTGATACTTGCTTGTTATCGGCTATCTCGTTTACGTTAACATAGGCCTCGAAACGCTCTAGGTACGAGTGCCATTCTGATGATTCTCCGGAAAAATCCTCGATTTTTCCGATCATTGCCATGTTGAAAAATGTATCCTAAACTCGTCGCCAGAAGATGTGATGTTTCAAGATAGTAGATAGACAAACGATGTTTATGATAACGATGGATTTTATTCTGTCTTCTTTGTTGACAACCTATCTGTGTCTTATACGTGATGCATGAACCTTATTAATATATATAACAGAGGGCAGTATTTACTTTTAGTATGTTAATCAAAACATTACAACTATTATATTGTGTATGCATTAATTTGTCACATTCGTGCCCTCAGAAATGCACGAGCATCAAGAAAGGCAATTTTCCTTTTTTCTCATATTTATGTTATGCCCACAACAATTGAGATTAAAGGTGCACAATGTTTGGTGCCTGATTAGTTGAATAGATGATAACAGCATGTGTTGGCCAACTGCTTGTTATTAATTTGTTAAGTCAATTTTGTGGACACATTTCAGTCAAATTCTTGGATACAACTGGATAATGGATAATTACTCAATCTTTGACTTCTTAAATGTAACCATTTCCTAAAATCTTATATCTTTCACACATCCCAAATAATTCTGTCTTGTATCTCTTCGTAATTGTGACCATCATCTCTGTTCCTGTCACTTTCACAGATGACCTTTGGGTCATTTCTAAAGATTTGACCTTTGACCCAAGTAACTCCTTTCTAGCTAAGAGTGTTTTTCATGGACCAAATACTGCTAGTGAAGTGGAAATTGAGCCTGTGAGTGGTTACAGCCCTTCAAACTGGCCTGGTGAAGGTAAAAGCTAGAAATCGTCCTTTTCAAAATTTCAATAAGCAAAATATTTACATGTTTATCTTTTTATTAATTCAAATAATGTTTTGTAATGTTAATTGTCTTTAAAAAAAGATAGATGATGTATTTGATTAAAATCTCTGAAACATGAAATAGAAATAATGATATAACTTCAGGTAACAAATATTACTGATGTATTTTTTATATTTGCTTCATTAACAATGCATGTTATATGATCAGGCTTTCCAATCACAATAAATTGGGGGGGGGGATGGCTGGGTGGGGGGGGGGAATTAAGCCAAAACAGATTAAACAAAGTTGCCCTTGTAAGGTATAAGTCTTTAATATGGTAAATCATAGTTTGTGACATATTATTTCTTGTTGAATATTCAACATTCTTGCATAATTCATGATACACTTTGCGAAACATATCTTCTTTTTATTTGTTGACACAGTCACGGTGCATGCACTGCATGCATACAATGCAAGCACAGAACTAAGCTGCCTGCATAACATTCAAGAGTTTGTAAATCCACGGATATTGCCGGTCTTACCAGCTCTCTTAAACAGGTGATTTACAGAATGCATCGTTAACATTCATTAGTCATAAATGCTAATTACATTTGCATAATATTCCTTATTATATGTCACAAAAACAGCTAGATATGGTAAGATGTGTCTGTTGAATTTTTTTTAGCTTGAAATAGTTACATATATAAAAGAACTATGGGGGTTACTTAAATTTGCAACTTCAGGTTTATAAGAGATTTACTTGAATGACTTGTCTTGAAACAATATGTGATAAATTTTCCCATCAAAGGTATTTCACTTGATTTTTTAGAATGTAGCTATGTACAGAATTATTGGTGAAATAAAGAGCCATTCAATTTGTAGCAAAGGCTGGACATCCACAATAGCCGTGACTTAAATGGTATTTGTTTCTTCCAACAGAAATGACATTTAATGAAATATAAAGTTCATAGCTATAAATTCTTGTACAAAGAGCTTTTGCTGTATTCTACAGGTATCCCTCTGATGTCAACAGCTCAGCCATGCTCCCTCAAAAATCTTTCAAGAGCCCAGCGGTTGCTTCTCAATCCAACAGAAAGCTGTTCTGCTCAAGTCAGCAAATTGTAAGTTGTCTAGAATTTTGTATCATTGCCTCAAAAGTAAATTAATCTCTTGGTTGTACATTGTATTTAAATATATGGCAGATGTACAACTTACTTTAACCAAGATGGAAAGTAATGTCAGCATCTCTGTCATAACATTGACAGTAGTTTTGAAGTTTAAGATCTTTGCATAGGAAAGGGGGGGGGGGTGGGTGTAACATTAGTGCACATGCTCTGGTATTAGATCTGCGACTGGAGTTTCAATTTGTCTACAACATCATGTTTCTGGGATGTTATGCAAATTACGGTATCTAAGAATGTTTGGTATCTTAGCATAAATGAGATTTTGGGTTGAACTAAGGGATACCGGTAATTATGGTTTTAATGTGATAATTGTGGTGGCTGAAGTTGATTGCTTCAACAAAATTCAGTTAAAAACAATGATGATCAACATCTATGATGCTACAATGACATCACAGACCCCTGCTGTGATCCACTTCCTGAAATAACAGAAGATAAGTGTATAGCCAGTCCAAATAGGGGTTTCATTCAATTAATCAGATCTTGATTTAGCTTTAAGATAAATATTCAGATGGGATTTTTAACCAACAGCGTATAGTAGGTTTTCACTGTAACGTAAGTGTTACATTAGTGTGCCACCTGCATGTATCTTTGAAAAGAGTGGAGACTTTGTGGTGTTGTTTCTGTGGTTCCACTGATATTGAATATCAGAATGGTTTCTTTTTTAACCTCTAATTATCAAAGATCGATTTTTGTCAGACATGACTTGAGCTTCAATTTACAGACCAAAGCAGCACAGCAAGGACAATGGAACACCAGATCCTTTTTATCAAAGCTTTAAAATATATATATAATATTATAAATTCAATAACTTGATATATTGTAGCAGTTTTTTCATGTCTGACTAAAGCAGTTGAAACCTTGTGGTAGCTCTTTTACATCTGAGCAGAAACAGGTTATGTCCAGAAGATTAAAATGAGTTTACTTAAACTTCCCAAGTTATTATAAAACCATATCTCAGAGGAAATATGCATGATCTTTCAACAGAGAGAGATGGCAGAGAATGTCATAGGACAGTATCATCTAAATGAAGACCAAGCTACAGCTCTTCTCTCTGTTGCAAGAATGTTTATTGATGAGGAAACAGATGGATCTCCTGTCTCTCTTATTCATGGTAATGTAGTAAAAATAAAACTTATTCAAGCTCTTTTTGTGTTCTTCTATCATTTGAATCCTTATCATTATCACAACGTGTAAGTTGTAATCGGTAAGCCCTTGTGGGTTTCTGCCACATTTGTGGTCACTTAAGTGTCATAAATATAACTGTTGATTATTATGATTGGTTGCTAGATTTTATTACCGTGCAGGGATAATTTATCGTTCAAATTTGTGTGTAGCAAAAGAGAGCGTGGTGGACGATTGGCTGAGGCATCGGACTCGTGATCCAAGGATTGCTGGTTCGACTCCTGCCTAGTTCACTACGTTGTGTCCTTGGGCAAGATGCTATATCTCAATTGCCTCTCTGCACGCAGGGGTTAAATGAGTGAGGTAACTTGTCATTGAGTGCAGTATATAACTGCAGCCGACTGGAGGGAATGTCTCTGGGACAGGTTATCATTGACCAGGGGTAACATATCATCTGTAAAGCGCTTTGAGACCTATTGCTGGTATAAAGCGCTATATAAAAGTGGAATATTATTATGATTATTAGCAATTTTGAAGGCTCTGGACTTTGTTTCATATGAATATACTATTCTTCCTGTGTGCAATTAAAAAATTTGCTTTACATCTTTTTTATCAATTCAATTCAACTTTATTTCAACTAACAATGTTCAAAGAATTTACAGTGATGTGTTCAGACAATTTTTGACCATTTTTGCATAGCATTCCACATTGCTATACTGGATAAATGATTCCGTGCCGTGGACTAGCCTGTGTTAAATACATGGTCTTTGTCAGTTCTAAAGGGATGTACAAATATTAGCTGTAGTGTTAAGATATATGGACGGATCAGTTTGACTCTCAGCCGTACAGTCATTTTCCAGAATGCATTTTCGAGGTTCTATGCTACATGTAAGGTGTCCAACTTCAGCCAGGGGGGCAGGAGCCATGGGGCACTGGGGGCACGTACCCCCCCACTTTTTTCCAAAATAGCAAATGTGCCCACACTGGCAAATAGAATGTGCCCCTTTGATGAAAAACTGTCTTTTGGATATCTTAAGCCTTTATGAATTTTAATATTTTATTTTAATTCTAAAATAAAAAATCTGTTCTCTTTGTGAAAACCTCCTTTCATCTTTACAAAGGTGGTCGGTGCTAATAAGAGCTATCTGCTAGCAGTTACTGTCCTCTTCCTGTATCAGGAAGAAGGAAAAGAATATCCCACAAAATCTGTTCTCTTTGTGAAAACCTCCTCCTTTGATCTTTACAGGGGTGTTCGGTGCCGGTAAGAGCTATCTGCTAGCGGTTACTGTCCTCTTCCTGTACCAGCTGTTTCATCTTCATCAAGAGAATGGCGGTGACCCTAACGACTGGAAGGTTCTCATCTCATCAACCACCAATGTAGCTGTGGATAGAATCCTACTCAGGTCAGATATTCTTTAGAGCACAAGTTTTTTGGGCAAAATTATCGCTTTGTGACTTTAACAGAAATTGTAGGCATCAGCTGAAAAGTTGCAGTAAACAAAGGCAATTTGTTTTTGGTGATGTCGTTTAGTTTCTAGCCTAACAGAGTTTACAAACTGAATAAATTTAAGGTGTAAAGCATGCTCAGGAATGACTCCTGGAATGCTTCCTTGATTATCACATTGTAGCTTTTGTGATGTAGTGATTAGATCCCATGTACTTCAAATTAAAAATATCTCCTTTAAAAGTCCCTATAACTCATGTTACCATCTTAGTCACTTTAGTATCTGGAATACATAAAATTTATTTTAGATCAGTTAATGACCCTTGGAGGGATCTCTTAGTATTACCTCAGATATATATGACATATGCAAATAATCAACCACAATACCATGACCACATTTCAGTTCCATCTGACCTTTACAAACCTCAGCAGTATAGACTATGTATGTAGATTCTTCCATTAATTTCCTATTATCTGTATTCAACCAATCAGGTCAATTTTAACCACTTGGATTGATCCATTGTTGGTATTTTAATTAATGTTATTGGCTTATTTATTTAACCCTATAAGAAATAGAATAGTCTACAACACTTTATCAGTTTCCTTCTTCTTCTGTTCATCTTTCAGTCTGCTTCAGCTTGGCTTTGAAGAGTTCATCAGAGTGGGAAGTATTCGAAAGATTGCAAAACCGGTCCTCCCTTACAGGTGGGTTTATTTCAATCTGTCAATGCCTCAATGGAAATATGACTGAAAAGACCACAACATAACCATATTTTATCAAACCTGATTGCCAACTGCCTGTTTTCTACTCACAATTTTATCCTTTATCTCCTGTTTTTCCCTTCTCTCTTCCGTAAGATAGGACGAGTCAAATTTTAGGAAATTATTTGCCATGATATCGTTTTATTATGTTCATTCGTTCTCTTATAGTATGTTTCAGTGTGTATATAGGGATAAACAAAGTTTGTTTTGTTTTCGGTTCTTTTTCTTGCTTCCTTGTTTTCGTCGTTCCTTTCTACTTTGTTAAGTCTCAAAGCTTCCTAGATGACTTTGTCTCACTCACAACTGTAATCTGTATAATTAAGTTATATTTAACCCATTACACATATTATGTTTTGTTTTGGAAAACCAAACAAAAAGAAATGAAATGGAAGTTTATTCAGTTTTTAAATTGCTAACTCAATCTACAGTCAGACAATTTTCAGGTCGAAATGTTTGTACAACCATTGATCACAACATTTGCTTTACAAACAATCAACTCTAAACTTATTTGGTAATAATTTTTCCTGACGGGGTGGGGAGTAGGGTGGGGCTTATTTCTTTGTTTTTTTTCCTTTGATTACATTCTTCTTTATTAATTCTTCAGTTACGGTAGATGTTTGTAGATATGTTCTAACCATTTATAACCTGTCCTCTCAAAATCTAGTGTGCATGCTTCGGATAAGGAGAGCCAGGAGTTAAAAGAGTTGCAGGAGATGCTCAAGGGGGACCTATCAACCAAGGAGAAATCTTTCGTGAAGAAGAGCATTGAGAGGCACCGTCTGGGTCTGAATAAGAAAATGCTTTCCAAAGTCTTGGTGGTTGGAGTTACCTGTGCTGCTTGTACATTTCCTTGCATCACAAACCTGAAATTTCCAGTAAGCTTCTTTTTTTTGGTCACAGCTGTGTGATGAATACATCCACTCCAGACTTGGGGGGTAACTATTTGACAAAACAACCTGCAACTTGTTCATTAACATATTCTGATAATTAGATTTCCAAGCTTCTCTTCACGTTACTGAGGAACAAAATTGTTGTCTTTCAAATAATTTATTTTCTTCCTGTATTTGATCTGTTTCCTTTGATCATTAAAGGTCGTTCTTTTGGATGAGTGCAGTCAAATCACAGAGCCAGCTTGTCTCCTCCCTGTGGCCCGCTTTGAATGCCAGAAGCTTGTCCTGGTTGGGGACCCTAAACAACTGGACCCTACCATCCAGGGATCCGAGCCCGCTCACCAGTTCAGCCTCGAGCAGACACTGTTCGATAGACTGTTGTTGCTGGTAAGTAATCAGTCACAATTTTTGTTTTCACATCATCAAAAGATGAGATCAAAGTTGTTTATAGAAACCAGTTTTGGCTGATGTACCTTAACATGAATTCTTGAGTGATACTTCTTTTTGTGTTGAAGAGACCTTCTATATTATGGTATAGTAAAGGTTATATTGGTGGATCATCCAAGCAGGTAATTGTGTTTCAGATTTACCAAGTTTCTTGAATCTTGACTAATACTTCTATCCATCAAATGTGTCATAATTATGTATACTTTGATGATGGAAATGATGTAAAACAGGGAAGAAACATTTATTGTTACACTTGTACATGTCTTTAATGTTATACATTGCATTAGACCTTTTCAGATCAATGTCATTTTATCTTTATAGTTTAGTTTGTAAACACATCTATCTACTTAGTCCAAATATCTTTCATATGTTGACAACTTGGGTGCAACTCAAAAATAGAAGGGGAAAGGTAGTCAATTTCAGTCATATTATTTGAAATTGGTAGCAATGTTTTTCAAGCCAGAAAAGGACATAAATATGATTGGTTGTTTTATAGTTATCTTTAAATAATTTTCCCATTTCTCAATTAAAAAATATGATGTATTTTTTTAAGAAAAGAAGGGAAAAAATGCAAAAAAAAGTTAATCCAAAAATCTTCACAGGGTTACGAGCCAACGATGCTAAGGACCCAGTACAGATGTCACCCTCGCCTCAGTGCTATCGCCAATGAGCTGTTTTACCAGGGTAAACTAATCGATGGAGTTGATCAATCGCAAAGGAAAGAACTTGCCGTAAGTAATATCTTGTTTTATTATTATTATTTTTTCACCCGTTTGTTTTGATGACTGAAGTGGCCTAGATTCCTTTAGTATTAACTAAAATATTTATTGATCAAAATTTATGATGATTTTACCAGTGCTATGGTCAAGTGAACAAAGGCGGTGCTATTAGAAGCAATGACACGTAGGAGCTTTAGGGTTCGATCCCTGGCCGGCGGCCAAAGTAAGGTGGCAACATGGTTCCTGTGAGAACAACTGCTTTACATCAGGGGACCAATTAACATAGCATATTGGAATCAATTAAGAATGCAGTAGTAACTATATAGAGTGAATCTTGTGCCTTAGACGGAATCTAGATTTTGAAATGCATCCAGGCCCTCCTGAAAATTAACCTTTCTGATTTTTGTTAATTTAGAGAATGGAAATTATCATTTACTGTTATTTCACATTCTCTTTGCATGAAATTTTGGTCCATTCATTTCTTTATCTCATTTTATGTGTAAATATGTTGAATTGTATCTTTCATAACCAAATCTTTTATTATTTTTTTTGCAAGTACTGCAGAGTTTGTCATCTATACCCACGTTTTCTCTAGATACTCTCTAAATCCTTGAATGTATTTGAAAGTTTTGAAAGAGCAAAGAAAATATTTGGGTAGAACATCAAGCTTTGAATTAGTGACCACAAAATGGGAAAAATTCAGGTTGTCTTTATCACAGAGAATTGTTTATTTTCCCGGTCTGTTTTCTGCAATTTAATGTACCCTTTTTGAGATTATATTTTTGCCTGTTTTGACTAAATTGATAATGTAGAATGTTTTTACTACTTTTTCATCATGATCTGCGGTGTTTAGGAGGGATTCCCAACCCTCTCTTTCTATAATGTCGCCGGTGGCAGGGAATGTCGGACAACGGGAGGTAGTTTCCTCAACGACAAGGAGGCAGTGTTTCTGGTCACCATGTTGGAGATGTTGATGGTCAGTGGTGTGGAACCATCACAAGTTGGTGTCATTACATTGTACAAAGCTCAGGTGTCCCACATCAGTACCTTACTACTACAAAGTAGGTGAGTAGACACATTGTGTTCAGGCGTTATCTTATCATTACTAACTACAGCCACATAGGTTGGGGAAAAACATTACGATGAGTGTGAAAAGCCTAGGTAAATCATTACTAAAGTCATTTGTTTCGGTGAACTATTTGTAGAAAATTGTAACGGGAATGATCGACTCCAATCATTTGTTTTCATTCCGCTAAATTTGTTTCCTTGGAAAAGAGCAAATAAATTTATGGCTCCGACGGGATTCGAACCTCTGGGTTACTAGCCCAGAGGTCATAGAGGTTCAAATCCCGTTCTTGCCGTAAATTTGTAATGATGTATAAATCAGGAATTGTCCTGTGCCTGATGTGTTGATCATTCGAGAGTACTTAGTAAAAGTACTTAGTTATCCAACAGGGCAATGGGGCACGCACTCCTACCTCCAAACACTTTCCCCATTTTGTTTTTTGTATTGTACATTTTTTTTTTGAGGGGCAGAGGGACAGGGCTGATAAATTGGTTGATTAATCTAAACCCCCCCCCACCCCCTCATGCCCTCCTCCTCTGCACACTGGCAGAAATGCTTTGATCTGTTTGATAAGTTAAAAAAAGGGTGTTGTAAAGAGATTGAAGAGGTTTAAATAACTGCAGGTTAAAGGTTAAAAAATGCAAATGGGAGACTGTAAATAACTCACAAGCAAGTGGAGAGAGTCAGTCATTTTCAAGTTGTTTGTTTCTTTATCCTTGTCATTTTAGATTAGTTGGTTTGAGAGATTTGAAAGCTATCCAGATTTCAACTGTGGACGCTTTCCAAGGAGGAGAGAAGGACATAATCATCTTATCTTGTGTTCGGTCGGATTTTATGGGATTTGCAGCCTCAGACAAGTAACGATTATGGAGTTTTGTTCTAAAATGTTTAGAGTATATATATATATTAAATTTATTCAAGTTCTAATCCCTCCTGTATGTACAAGGCAGTCTCACTCTATAGTATAATTATACAACTTATTTCTGTTAATTTGTTTCGTTTTCTGTTATTTCTGTGAAAATTGGACAAAATCTTTCAATTCGTTTATTGCTCCTCGGGCTGACAGCTTTTACATTGCAAGTGGTTTTCTAAAAATATGAGAGATAAAATCAAAATGTAGTTATGGCCCATGTAGCATTGCCACCCCCACAAAGGCTTTGTTCTTTATAAGTTGCAATTGAAGAGAGTTTTAATAGTAATTATGATAATAATAATAATACAAAAGTCACAGCATTACGGGAACAAATCCCAAATTGAATAAAATCCATTTTCTTTTTTTTTAAATCTATTTTGCAGACGAACTAATGTTGCTCTTACTAGATCCAAGCACCATCTCTTAATTGTCGGAAACCAGAGGATCCTCTCTGCAAATTCCCTGTGGAGCAAAGTTATTTTAAAATGCAGAGGTAATACTTTTCTTAATAATTGGAATGTACATACAAGTCCTTCCCCTTTATGAATCCATTAATGGTTGTGGTCTATGATACAGAGTGACTGGCTGGTTTTCATACCAGACAACTAAAGGGGTTGCCAAGATGAGGCATCTGGCCTTGGTGATGTCATTACATTAACACCTTTGTTTATATTCAGTAAGCAAGATTTGTTGAATTAATTTATTAATGATCTCTTTGGTCTCAAGAGTGCAAAAATGGAATTCAGGACTCTTCATCTCTGATGAAAGAATGGACAGCT
This sequence comes from Apostichopus californicus, assembly GCA_020650975.1. Lineage (NCBI taxonomy): Eukaryota > Metazoa > Echinodermata > Holothuroidea > Aspidochirotida > Stichopodidae > Apostichopus > Apostichopus californicus. Next base: position 12,648 of record JAIPMN010020181.1, read on the forward strand.
AAACTCGATGAAGTGATGTTGGAAGAGAAGAAAACAAAGAAAAAGACAAAGCGAGTCTTGAAGAGGAAAGAGATGGATGAAATCATCCAATCAGAATTTACAGACAGCCCTCCATTATCTCTGGATTCTGAAGGTAGCTAAAGGGGAGGGGAAAAAAAGATATTGAAATGAACAATTCTGAAATTAATCAAAGGTTTCTTAAGTTTTATGTCACATAACATCGTTTCATTGTTATGTTTCAGTCTAGGGAAATTGTGAGCAAAGATAATAAAAAAAAACTCAAAATTGGAGGGTCAAGGGGAGTATCTCAGAAAGGTATAAATCCTATAATTAGATTTATGTATAGTATTGGCAGAAAAATGAAGGTAGTCGGAAAATTGGATAGCATATAATAAAGATGTTTAATTAATACCACAAATGAGTTTGCATTTATCTTCATAATGTTGGCTGCATACAAGGAATGAACAGATTTCTTGCTAGGAGATATTTCTTTTATTTGAAATAATTTATAAGCAGAAGTCAGCAAAAGTCGATAAGAAATAACATTTGATTTATCTTTGAGGTTAGTAAATTTTTGGATTGGGCTATAATACTTTTTTGTCACTATCTGACCAAGTCTTTTTGATATTCAAATGTTATGGGATACATCTCTTTGTAAATTAAGAGATCTATGCGAAAATACATCCTAATGTTTTATTTCCAAACCTTTGAAGGGGTGGGTAACTAGCCTAATTTCATAGCTATTGATGCAATATTTTGTGGAATATTATTATTAAACTAATGTTTTCAAGTACCTTATATTTCCTTTGACAGTAGATTAAAGTATCACCTGATTGTATCAAAACGGATACAAACAGTGATTACAGTTTTACTGTTTTGTTCAATTACAGATGAAGAAGAAGAACATAGGATTGGAGAGTCTACATCTGCCGTTAGATCGCAGTTTAAACCTACGGAGAAAAGCCTTCAAAGTGAAATCACCCATCCTCCAGCTTGGACTCAGAATCAGCTTTCTGCTGCAGATACAGTGATTACATCATCTCAAACCACTTCCGATCTCCGAGTCATCGATCATGGGATAGCTCAGTCTCTGGAAGTAGCCGCCGGCACTCCAAAGATCGTAACGAATAGTTCCTCGACAAACTCTGACGAAGGTGACAGCGTTAGAAATGTGGCCGAGGAACAAGTCCTAAAGGTGAGACATTCTACTGATGGAGTATTTCACGGAGCAGACCGTCTCAGTGTACAGTCTGGAGATGTGATTACCGAGCTGGCACGACTGGAAAATTCAGATGCAGGACAGAACCTTCGGGACAAGACCGAGATAGATGCAAGTCTGTCTAATTCCCCATTCTTCTCTGAATATGGCAAGATACTGGTCTCGCTGGGTACCGAAGTGCTGCTCGGATCAGAGGCAACCTCAGCATCTTTTGAAAAATCTCCATCCGGAGAAGGAACGACTACGACTATATGGACCGATGACATCGGAAGTCCATCGTATTCTCCTCTTAAGGATGTAGTTGAGAGCAGCGATGATGATAATAACGAACTTCCAAATTTTGAGTTTGATACAGATTTTTCATGAATTGTAGAATTGAACTTGATTACTAACCTCTTTTCTGTCAAAACTATGCAATTATTTGTAAATATTCAGAGAAATTATTTCAAGGCCTTTGTCAATTCTGCTTTACAGAATCAGTCAGCATAAATAACGGTATTCACCAGAGCGTTGATGTGTTATCATATCATGTGGTTACATTCTGGGGTTGAGGTACATAGGGAGTATGTTCCCTCCCCCCTCCCAAGTGTTTGGGAAGAAGTGCCCCATTTTCATAATGAATGTACCCCTTCTTGTCAGGGCATTGGTACCTTTCTGTTATGGAAAAGTGCCTGTTGTTATATAAGTGTTTTTCTGCACTCCTCCCTCCCATTTCTCCTCCCCCCCCCCCTTAACTGAACCCTCTCCGGCTGGTTATGACCACCACAGATCAGTGCAGTATGCAATATTGTTAATCGTACATTTGAACTCAAAAAACCATAACACTGAAAAGAAAAGAACTTTGAAAGCCTAAATTATCTATCTTTGCAAAACACAATAGAACATTCATATTACACTATGATAAAAAAGTTTCACAAGTTTTTTATATCAATCTGATCACAAAGTGTTATCACTTTTGCTCAGGTATTGAATTATATCGTTGTAGCTTTATGATGAAAGCTTCATTGTATGTTTGTGACATCACACGAAACAAGAGGATTTTCATGGTGCAGTTGCATCAAAAGTGAACATTGCATCAAAAGTAAACACCTGTGGTGTCTTAGATTCGCACCGACAATTTTTTCTTTCTTTTTTCCTTGCAAATCGGTATGAATACACTACCATTTCATGTGATATTGATATCTTCACTTCTGCTTTAATATCTAGATTCATGGTCAAAACAACAAAGTGAAATATAAAGCCAATTTTTGCTGTCAGTCTGCAACTACAGTTATGACTGTGACATCAAATACATTCAACCCTACATAGCAATAGTGCAAAACTTAACTAGAACAGTTATAAAATATTCCGACTTCATCAGTCCAACATTTGCACCTCAGACTGTCTAAAGGTTATCGGTGTAGCCACCAATTTTCAAAGATGGAATTTGCTATAAGTTTTTCAAAAGTCTCATATCATTAGGAATCTCGCCCTCTTTAGCTTTCTAAGACATCGAGTGGTATTCCCACAGACAATAAAATGCCTCAGACAAGAGAAAATTCCTTCGAGGGTTGGTAATAAAAATGATTCTCTAGCTCTTTAGAGTATGTGACCATAACTTGACTTCCTAGCATATTTGGTGGCAATATGGATATACTTGCAAAGGCCATGCTAGCAAATCTCATAAATGACCACAAACTGAAACCCATACAGACACTAATAATTATGATGTACAAAATCTCAGTATACTAAATAATACACCCCCTTTGACCAAAGGAAAGAATAAAACCAGGATATTGGTTATATGCTTTAATATGAGTTTGATAAAATCTTGATCCAAAAATACAAAAATATTTCAAATAAACTATCTTGCAATAAATCTTGAGTATGAAAGCACCATCATAATAAACAAAGACAAATTGTAGTGGAACAAAATGGCCTAGGGCCATCATAATTGAAACCGAGAAAAAAAAGGCCAACATTCTTTCGCTGATACCTTTCTTCTCTAGAGCGGTGTCACAGTTCAAATCAGTCAACATTTACTTCCCCATAACTTATGTTTTATTCTTGGTTATACAGTCTTTAGGCAGTGTAAGGAAACAAGAAGTTGATAAATGACTGCATGATATAGACACTCAAATTATGACATTGACAACAAGTTGCCTTCCCCTACCCTCTTCTCCCCCACCAACCACTCTCTCTCTCCTTGTTGACAAACTGACTATGGAAGGTAGAGTATCAAATGTCACAATTGAGAAACATTTGATTCTGATAAACAGTATAAAAAAATTTGAATATTCAGAAAAATTGTTCATTATCCAGACTTTATCCATAAATTCTTTTATCCAAGATTAATTTCTGTATTACATTGCACATACATTATCACTGCTATCTAATAGCACAAATAAATGAATTCAATTAACAAACATAGCTTTTGTCACACACACACACAGAGCACCTATTTGTAGCGTTAAACTATTTGTTATTAAAACTATGGAAGCTATGATTGAAGGAACATCTCTGTACTATATCAAACACATAGCTATGGATGGACAATAACTGGCAAGTTATACTAAAATATACAAAACTTTGTTATCCTGCAGTTTTCCATATCCAGAACTCTGTTCCATACCAGTCCAGATATGTCCAGGATCAGAGCAGTTTGGGTTGCGAATGGTTCCAAAACATGGCTGCTTAAAGGCATTGAAGACTCGCCCCAAACCGTGTGCGGCCATCTGAAAAGTTAACTTTCTGTTGCTTGCAAGTGACGTTTTGTTCGTGTCGCTACAAAATGCAGACAGTAATGAAAGGTGATACCTTGTTATCTTTAGCTGGACATGAGATGTCCATCGCTGTATCATTTATACACTGTGCTATGCATGGGTATTGACCGCAGCTGTATGTACTGACTGTACACTAGTGTCTAATTACCGACGGTAGCAAGCTGTGTGTGTATTTTCTGGGATCGATGTTGGTGTCTAACACTTCTGTTACACCTCATTCGAAACTAGGTCAGATTACCGGCATGAGACGTTTCTCTTTGCGTGAGTCTTCACACCCTTTAAACCAGCTGTAAGAGTGAAGACACTACCAGTGATACGATGTGTAGACAACACATGTTTAATGTATCATCATTCTCTAACCTCTATGAAATAATCACAGTAATGACTCAAGCAAGCTGTTACTGTCATCAACCACAGTGTGGGACACATGAGACCAACTAGAGCATCAATAGTACAGTGGTTTCTAGCCTTATAGCATTAATTGTACTCTTATACAATTTTCCAAATTACTAATTTTTAAATTATTAATTTTTTAATTTGCAGTTTCTGCTTACTCCAATTTCAGCATCAGCAGAACCATGATCAGCATGATCAGTATTGATACCTGTGGTGATATGAAACAGTCTCACTCTGAAAACACCCTTCAATGAATGTTGACCTCACAGTCTCGAAGCAACCTTCATGACCTAAGTCAACGATGATTATATGTAAACTGAAGTAGGTGAATATTTATTCATTCCTTCAGAAGTTACCTGTTATATGACCCCTGAGATTACTTTTGACCCGCTATTCCTGTATAGGCCTACCCCACATAGAACTACCTAAGGATCATAATGGTGAAATGGTGATTAATATCCACTTTGTGATTGCAGTAATTAATCTGAAAGGAAAAGCAACCACTATAATAAATTTGCCACATTGATAGCTCTCTAGACAATTAAACACTTAATGACATTTACATATTACCATTTCATTTGTGAAGCATTCTTTGGCAGTGAAAAGTAGAAATATTAAGTTTAACATAGATTGTTTACTACTGGATGGATTTTTTTCTCCGCACATGCATATATGTATAATGGTATGGTGAGGTTTTTGCTCACGTACTCTGATATGTTGTGTCACTGGCATCGTGGAAAAGGTTGACATATATTATTTAACTTAAAATTTGGATGGAAAAGCAGGCCATTGGTGCCAAATCAATGTTTGTGAATTGCATGTGCTGATTCTACGCAACTGATGTAACTATTATTAAAATTGGAAATTGGATGGAACATTCGCTCTGTGCATTCGATATGGTACTAACTCTGTACTGTCTTCGTGCTGCTGATGGCCAGGCTTAAAGATGACGGTGAGAGATTTCGATTCCATTTTGAGGTTCTCCTGTGTGTCTATATCTAGTTTGGTTTCTGTCATCACCAGGTGCGTTATCTTTCCTCGCTTCACCAAGACCGACCTGGAATAGGAAAAGAGATTTTGTTTTAGTAGGATGGCAAGTTAGAAACCAAAAATGTGGAAGAATTTTATAGTATTGCAATTGCTCGATGGCATGAGTCTGTCTGATATTATTAAAACCATATGGCTTCAGTATATGACCACTATATAAATTGAACAGTCTTGAATGGTTTTACAAATGCTGGCTAATAGTGTAATACTGATGACTCAGCTGTGGAATAGTGGGTGGAACGAGTTGAGGGTGGGGGGGAGGTGAGTAGGGGTTAACATGGCACCATCCTATGTTCTGCAATCCTTTGAAAAAAAATATATTTGTAAAGGGATTTTAAATAGAGTACTGTAACCTTTCATTTCACTACCTTCCCAAACAGGAACTTAAAAGACTAGTGTTATCACTGCCACCAAACACGACCATATTCAAAATATTTCCTCAAAGATGAAATCTGATAGGGCATAATACCATACAGTACCTACATATGACAGAATCTATAAATCAAAAAAAGGTTGTTACTGTACCCAATGATTTCCACAGGCCTTCTTAGACTGCAGCCAGACACATCGAGGTAGTTTAAATTGGCACAATTATTTATCAGCCAGAGTACACTCTCATCATTGACTTTGGGACAATTAGCAACAGCCAACCACATCAGGTGTTTCTGCCTCATGCAGATTTGCCAGAACACAGAGGAATCCAGGAAGCTACATTCACTCAAGTCTAGCTTCTCGAGTGCATGACACCTCATGCAAATATCTGCGAGAATGTGGGGCACGAGACCGACACCTCGGAGGTAGAGATTTTTTATCTGTCCGCCATGACTAGCAATGGTTTGTAAGCAAGAACTTGATATACTCATGCAGTTTGTGATATTCAGTTCGTTAAGTAAACGATTAGCTTTGAGAAATGCGATAAAAGTGTCATCTGTTAGCCAGTGACAATCTTTCAAGTTCACTTCCTGTAAGGATTCACAATTTTTAACCAGCACTTCAAATGCTTCTAGGTTAAGCTTCAAATGACTCAAGTCCAGTTTAGTTTGTAATGCAAAATACAGCCCAACCAAATCTCTGCAACTCGAACTGACTAGACGTAGGCCGAACAACTCTTCAGTACTGAGGTGACAAAGAACATAGTTAATTAAGACATCTTCCCATGGTAGGTCTAGGAGAAACATTTCATCACTGTTTCTGATTGTACCTGTGTATGAAAAGATTTTCCTGTAAGCTGTAACAATAAATCATTTCAAATTATGTGCAAACTATGGCACAACTGCTGAGCTGCAACATTTAAAGGCATTGAAGACTCGCCCCAAACCGTGTGCCGCACTCTGAAAAAGTTAACATTCCGTTGCTTGCAAGTGAAGTTTCTGCTTGTCGCTACAAAATGCAGACAGTAATGAAACATGATACATTGTTATCTTTAGCTGGACCTGAGATGTCCATCACTGTATCGTTTGTACAACGTGCTGTGGGTATTGACCGCAGCTGTATATACTGACTGTACACTAGTGTCTAATTACCGAAGGTAGCAAGCTGTGTGCGTATTTTCTGGGATCGATGGTGGTGTCTAACACTTCTGTTACACCTCATTCGAAACTAGGTCAGATTACAGACGTTTTTTTTTTGCTCCAGTCTTCACACCCTTTAAAACCGTATATATAATATAGGTCTATCACCGATATATGGGCTAGCCTATATGATTATGAGATATACTTTCTGATGCAGAGAGGGGTGCACTGTGACTACAAGTACAAGCTGGGGTGTACATATTTCTCTGGTGTGAACCATATGGTAATGACTAAGCACATCCGACTTTAAAAGGATCTTGACACATAAGAATTGACAAGCCTAACATGGGCTGATCGTACAGGTGCCGAACTTCTAAGTGGCAATGTCTTTTCAAGTTTCATACCTGCTAAAATGCTATCTTTGCCTAACTTTTACGTATCGTTACCACAATATCCTCCGGTCTCCGCTGTACGGTCGCCTTCTCTCTCTATTGCGATACCCTTGTCTTTGGAGTGATAAATGTCTGTACAACTGCAACTAGCTGGAGCGAGATATAGGTTCTGGCATCAAGTCCGTTTTTTTCCCAGGACGAACGTGGGCATCGGCCAATCAAATCCCTGGATTCCAAACATGTGACGCTTTTTCAAAAAACATGTTCTGAATCTGTTTTCCTAGTTTTGACCCCAGATTATGAACGACAATCCTTCATTTACACATGATTTAGATCCCTAACCCACTTTCTAAACCATAACTCTGATTTCAAACGAATTTGTCAATTCCTGAAAAACCTGGAACCCACGTTCGTCCTGGGAAAAAAAAATACGCGTCCCGCTGCGCGAGTACCCGGTGGGTATATTCCACTTTTAAGAGGGGGGTGTTTATATCCGTTGTAGTGGTTGTATTGCATTTGTGTAGAATCTCACACAGTCGGTGAACTGAAAGTTTCATAGAATGGCTCTGTTTTTTTAATTTCACATAATTAGAGTTTCCTTCTATAATCGTGCATGATTGACTGAGTAGATAAAATAACAAAGTTGGGTTTACTAGCGAAGACAGGATTTGATCTTTGACCTTATCAGAATGTAAACAACCCCTTGGACTGACCATTAGCCTAAGCTTACACTGAGACGTGAGAGTTCAACTAGCTATGCGTTAGGCTAACATTGCAATGCCGTACTAAAAACTACATGCACAGTATCTGTACTGTCTGTGTGTGGGTAAACTACAGCTGGCCTACAAAACTGTTAATAGTTCATTGTAAATAACCGCTACTCGGAGATATCCTATCGTACTTTGAGATCAAGTCCCGTTGGCATATTTCACTACTTGCATTGTAATGGTTGCATGAACGTTTTGAACGAGAAATCCAGCTGAAGACTTGAGAAGAACAACTTTGTAACGTTACGTAATACTTACTAGGCAATACACCTTTTCAGGTTGCGCAGTGCAATGGTGAGTGACCTTCAAAATTGTGTTAGGCCTAGTAATCTATTATTTTAAACCTAGAAAAGTGACCGCCATCCCAATACCCCCCCCCCACCCTGTGTAACGCAAATGGGGTTTTTAAAGCTTGCTTAAAACTATACTAAAAATTTGTAAATAAGTTTGGTTGGGGCCTAAATGTAATTGAAGGATGGCAATGGGGTACCACTACCAGGGTGCAATTTTGTGATAGTTACAGTACCATCATTATTTTAAGCCTAGGCTGATTATGATATACATGTTCACTATATAGTAAAGGCTTTATAATTGCTGCACCTTCATAATTGACGCACCTCAAATATTACTAGCAATGATACAGCAGGCAACCTAAACTTTTTGCAGCGAAGCAGAGTTCCATATTTCATGAGTTTGAATCCATTTCATGAATGATCAATTTGTGGGTTTCTTTAAGCTATTAACACCCTCCTCCCAGTTTTACACATATTTTTGCCATTTGGAAATCTTACTTCCTTAAAATAATCAAAATTACCTCAGCATGATACCACTACTCTCTAGGACCTGACCTGTCTGAGCTTAGAGGCTCAGCATAGCAAACAGCATCCAGAGTCAATGGATGAATACTTACCTTTAGCTTATTGACGAGTGTGTCAATTTAGGGGTTTCAATTCTGCTCAATTATACATTGCGTAGGCACAGAAAAATAAGTATTTTGAGATCATTACATTTTTGAGGAACTACAAACATATGCATACAGTTGAGTGATTTGGATTTTCCTTGATAGCTATCGTTGATCAAATCCTTATGTGCGTCAATTATGAGCCTACCATACTACATCAATTTCTCAAGTTCAGTTCCAAAATGTTTTTAATGATGGACAGCAGAGTGACATGTCAGGTTAATCCATGATTATTAACATCCGTTGTTAGTAATGACATCCATGGTCCAGTAAACACTTTTTCTTTTCCTTTTTTATATATAGGCCCCAGATCAGCCTTCTGAGGTGGATTCTCAATCAGGTGAACAGCAACAAGCCACAGAAGTTCAAGAAAAACGCATTGTCTCAGAATCTTCCACAACTCAGGTAAATACCTAGACCTGTCATGGTTGCTTTCCGATTATAATCGTAATGAGTGTACTCATTATTTTGTAATTGTTTATTCATAGATCGCACATGTTAGAACTCAAGCCTTTCTAGCCTTACAATATTAACATTTTAAATTGGTTGAAAGGAAAAATGTGTAAATGTTGGTCAAACTTCATTTTTAAACTTTCTTTCATTCCTTTTGACAACCTTGAAATATTAAAGAAACATTAATTACCAAGTCAGAAAGAAACCCAGATCTATATTAAAATTTCTAATTTTCTATGTGTAATATTTGGTAGCATCCTTTCTTGTCTGTCATAAACACTGAAACATTGTACAGGTTCATCTCTTGTTTGTTAATTGCAGCGTGAAGACCACAAGTTTCCTTTAATACTTCCTGTCCGTTTCACTCCATTTGTTACCATGTATGACAAGACAATAAAACTTATTCAAATTTTATAGTGATAGGTATGTTTTGTGGTTTTTTTTTCTTCATTTCTTCCAGGATGCCCAAGCTGACCAGAATATGTCATCTGGCAACAGTACAGGATCTGGAACAGTTGATGTTGTACCTTCTGCTCCTCTCAGAGAAAACATGGTAAATGTCTGCATATATAACTCTGAGCAAGATTTAAAGTTGTATGTAGCTGATGTGGTTCGTTGTCAGCAACATTGAAGTCATGTCCCCGAATATTCTAGAAATTCAAATAATGGTCATTAATGCTCAAACTCCAAAAAGCATTTTGCTTCAGCCCCTTGCAGCATTTTTTCTTCACCGAGACTGCAAGACATTTAATTATCTTGTTGAACACTCCTCAATCTCTGTGTATAATTAGAAGAAGTGGAACCTTCCAGAAAGTACAGTTGAAAAACTTTAAGCAACTGTTAGCATGCATGGGCAAATATTGATAACCAATCTCTGTTAGGCTTTTTTTCTGTTTTATATTTTTTTTGTCGAATCTGCCACAATCTGGTAGTATCTGGTAGCTCAAAATGTAATGCAACTTTAATCCCTCAAAATTGCACCAGGAATAATGGGAAAATGCCTAAAGGTTTGCAATTTATGATTTAAATTGAGTTTGTTTAATGGGATAGTCAGGTGGCAGACAATGTGACACTTCTGAGGAAAACAAATATATTAATATACTGAACTACACTGTTACTTTAAAGCCCCATCCCAGTATCATGTCCCCAACTCAAGATATGGTTGTTTCTAAGAATGGCACTTACTTAAAGATGCTAAACGCTCAATTCTCCCCCTGGAGTATGTTTATGTTAATGTTTATTAACTTATTATTAAGTTCTTTTTTTTAGCCTTTGAAGAAGATCCTGCTAGGATCGAAACGTCAGGCCAACTAAATTTTACACAACTTATAAAGCTAACGATATCTACAAAAACACACACACAAAAAAAAAACATCACTGTAGGTGGTCTGTGATGTCATAATGGCAATTGTTCTTCAGAAGCTTTTCCATTATAATCTCCTTATTGATGTGTCCGTGAATTCTGTACATTTGGAATGTTTGTTTAGCAGTCAAGGTTCTCTAGTGGTTAGAACTTAGAAGTTCATCCAAATGCAACTTTTGTTGTAGTTCATATTATTTTTTCTTCTGCAAATATGAAAGTGAGTCAAATAATTATAAAGAAAAACAACATTTTCAGCTGAAGTCCTGTGATAACGTCCCTCAACTCTGCTGTTGGCAGATGCGTTCACAAAAAAACACCAAATTTGTGGGGGATAAAAATTAATATTTTCGCTATACATTATGCTATAAAGATGTGATTTTGACCTGAAGATGCAGAAAATTACCAGCATTGTTATTAATCAATCATCGTCAGTTACCGGACTAACGTAATTGATGTCTTAAACATGAAATTATTTTCCTCTTAATAAATACTGTTGCAGATTTCGACAGCTATAAAATTCTTGCAAAACCCTCAAGTCCAGAGTAGTCCCCTTAGCCAAAGAAGAGCCTTCCTAAAGAAGAAGGGTAAGCTGTTTCAAATGTTTTGGATTTCAAGTTTTGATATTTGATGCTGTATAATAATTAATAGTGTAATATCCCTAAGAATTACTTAACAAGTACTGAGTTAATTTGTGTTTTGATCATTTATTTCCATCATGGCAACCCTTATCATTTTCTGCATATGTGCATGAGTGCATGCACATATTTACTGTGTAAACATATTCTGTAGGAGTCATTACTTTTGGTGGTTGTTCATTGATGGAATCATCATCTTTTTGAATATATAGTGAATTTCCTAAATTTTCAGGATTGGTGGAGCCTTCCTATAACACGTTATTGTTGTGCTCCTTATGGTGTTATGGAATACATGTTTCCATCATATATCATAAACAACTTAAAATCAATAATATTTTACATGATCTTTTGTTTTCCCTATTACACATTCTTTTTTTTTTTTATGACATGTTTCATGAATATTTATGTTTTGATTTCACTGCCTTTAGGGCTGACAGATGAAGAGATCCGATCAGCAATCGAGAGGTCAGGGGTCAAGGAACCTACCCCCCTTCCATCCGCACAGGGGGGACAACAACTGGTGCAGCATGCAGGACCAACTGGTGGTAATAAAATGATACAAAATAACCCTAAACAGTCTACTTTTGTAAAAGAAAAGAACAAGATATTCATTGCGGCTGCAGAGGAACAAACACAAAGTGTGCTCCATGCTCAAAGTTTAATGTGTGGGATGAGAACATGTTAACTTGCAATCATAAAAGGGGCTGTATTTTCTGCTCCTGACACACAGTAGTTATCTTTTTTAGTTACTTGCTCCAAGAGGTATTACAGAGCTCATCAACGGATGGGCTGTCAAGTTCACACGTCTTATGACTCACAGCTCCAGCAGCTGTAAATTAGTGATTAGCTATTACATCTGTAAGCTTGGGCAGTCATTGCTCTTATCAGTGCTTACTGTATATAATGAAGCTGTAGGTGAAGTCGTGTCTAATGTGCTTTGATGTCTGTTTCGGAGTCACTCTGCATTAACAGACTGCCGACGTGACCATAGCCTCTGTCAAACTAAGATATATGCTATGACCAGTCTTGAGTGTCTACATTGAGTGGTGGTGTGACGTGAAGTGTCATCGTCGGTAAAAATGAAATTATGGTTTTTTTTTTTTACATTTCCTAAATTCCTATTGCTGGCTTAATTTCTTGAGAAGCTCACAAGAGTTGCTTTCTTTCGAAAAGCTCGAAAATTTGTGAAATCAATTTTTTTATTTTTTTTAAACTTTTGGTCAACTCGAAGATCATGAATGACTCAAGTTTCTTTTGATCGTTCTTTATTTATAGGAATGATGGTCCCAGGTCCCCTGCCACCACCTCCTCCTCCTCGTACCATCTATGCGAGAGGCAGAGATTTTGCTGCAATAGCTATTATCATCTCGGGAGTAACGTATGGTCTTTACAAACTCTTTCAGGTATTAAACAATTTCAAGAAATTTAGTTATCTTAGGTGCTGGCTCTGCCCAAGGCAGTGGTATCTTCTCGGGCACATGAACCTAGAAGGTATATGTAAGAGGCACATGAACCTAGAAGGTATATGTAAGAGGCACATGAACCTAGAAGGTATATGTAAGAGGCACATGAACCCAGAAGGTATATGTAAGAGGCACATGGACCTAGAAGGTATATGTAAGAGGCACATGAACCCAGAAGGTATATGTAAGAGGCACATGAACCTAGAAGGTATATGTAAGAGGCACATGAACCTAGAAGGTTCCTTCAACACAAGACAAACAGAGAGAAATATTGTTCCATTTGCAGGCCATCCAAAGTCTGAAATAAATGTCTGGGGGAGGGAGGGGGGGGGGGGAATTAAGATGTGCACTGTTTGATGTCATAGCTCTTCAAGGGAGTGCATTGTTTTATTATGACCTAGGTTGCTTTCATGTTCATATTTTCAAGGTGAAATTGAACATTGGTGTCAGTATAGTCATGTTAATGATGTTATTACTAGCATATACATTGAAACACTGATATGTTTGTAACAACATTTGAATGTATCACAGCTATCAATAAAAATCAACCAATGGTGATTGTTATGTAAATGTCATCTTTGAACTTGCTCAAATCCTTAAGTCATGCATTAAGGAGGTCATCAGATGGTGACATCCCGCAAAAGATATTTTACGATGTCATCTATATAGTTTGTACATCATTAACAGTATACACCATTATCATATTTATTGTAATTGGTTTCATGTTGGAAGTTTGTCTCCTTTACTATGTATATTCAGTGATGGCTTATACATTTAACATGGGCACTTTGAGTGACCGATGGTATGAGTTCAAAGATGATTCACTGAGAAGAAATTATTGCAAAGAACAAGAATTTATTAACATTTAATATCAAAACTTTTTTAGAGACTGCAATCTACGGCTTCATTTCGAAGGTGCAAATTCCGCTTATTTGTATTTTGTGTTTGTATTTGCAAATTCCGCTTATTTGTGTTTGTATTTGTATTTTGCAGAGATTCATCCGTCCATTCTTCAGTAAACAGAGAGAGTCTGATAAACGGTTACAAAATATTGAGGCCTCATTGCTTCAAGTTAACAGTACATTGACAGCCACAGGTAAGTTTCTTGATCATTCTATCGTCTTGTAAAGTAGGCTGCAAGCACCCTGACCAAAGTTGAGTCGCTTGGTGTTTAGTTGGGGCAGTGTGGGACTGACTTAAACTATACATTTGGGCAGGAAGATAGTCACAGCTGTGAGAAATGTTGTCTCTGGTTTTCCTGTTTCAGATGTTTGACTTTAAAGTGTACCTTGTCAAAGGGAGTCTAGACCAAAATGAAATAGTTGGTCTTAAGGTCTATTGAGTTTACTTCATCAGTCGTGATATTTGTCCCTCAAGGAATAAAATAGGAGGAATGCAAAAGTTCTGTTAGCACAAAAACAGTTGTGCATCCTTTTTATTCACTGCACTCCATGAAGGTGACCTTTGACCTGACAATTCTTAAGTGTTAGGACTACTGTGTGGATAAATATATAGCTTGTAGAGATTGTATGGTGGTTGCTCTTAGTTTGTAAGACAATGTGCTAATTGGACTAAGCTTAAGGGATACATCCTACACTCTGTGATGATTGAAACTTCCCACACTTCAATTGGAAAAGGTTTGCTCCAAAATAATGAAATAGTTTTCCTTAATGGTCAAATTTTCTCTCGTCTGTGTCAGCTATTGAAGTTTGAATGATGCAGAATGCTTGCAGTCCACTTTATGATTCTTATTCTGCAGCTAATACAATAAAAGCAGTTTAATTACCTTTAAATGTGATATAGCTGAAGTTATCTCACTTTCAAATTGTCTTTTTCTTCTTATGTATGTATTTTAGATCCTCCTGCAAGCAGGAACTTGCGGAGAAGCCATCATTGGCTTATCAAAGCAGCAAGCTGACCGAAGTCGGTCTCTTAGATTCATATTTTAAACGTCCATGATTATGAATTGTCAATTGTCAACAACTCTGTAACTGGACGACATACATCAATCTTGGAGTGACTCGACCTCGGGACCTTATGATTGAAAGGCATCTTATCTTTGTACAATTTTAACAAGCAGAGATGTATCACCTGCTAAATATGATCATTTTCCTTTTTTCTTTTCTATTCTTTTCATTTCTTCTCTCTTTTAGTTCAAGAAATTGAGAAATCCGTGGGTTTGATCCGAGCGACTCTGGAGAAGCAGGAGTCCCAGCTGGAGCAAATATCCAGAGATGTCATAGCGAGTAAAGCACTGGCCTCGGGACGCGGGGGAGACGGGGACGTGAACCAGATCAGACAAGAAATAACCTCCTTGAAGGGCTTGATGTTAAACAGGTGACAGTCATTCATGGTCTCTTCCTTGAAACAGACCAGGTGGGGAGGGTGAAGCAATCATTTTTATAAAGCTATAATGTCTCTCAGAATAATACAGCACTGTGAGAGATTCGTAGCGTAAGAGAAAAGAAAAACCACCAGAGTGGTTGATTTAGTCACTCCTCTTTCTCACCAGACCCATAGAAGTGCGGTTAATAATAATATTTAACAGTTCTTATATAGCGCAACTTACAATAAAGTCTCGCTGCGCTGTACTTAACCCTGGTCATTGGTAACTTGTCACACCTACACACCAAAGTGTGCACAATTCAAACAATCTCTCCTGGGGCACCACAGTGCACCACAGCCACGTGTCCCCTGGGGGACTTCCCATAGGGTGCAGCCACAACTATATTTACAAATCACCTCGCAAGTCCCCATTTATACACCCGGGTGAAGAGAGGCAATGGAGATAAAGTGCCTTGCCCATGGACACAACGCAATGATCTGGCCAGGGCTCGAACCTGTAATCCTTAGATCACAAGTCCACTGCCTTAACCACTTGACCACAACGCCCTCCGGTTACTCAACCTCGTATAAGAAGCTGTTTAAGACATAAAAATTAAACCAAGATATGTAGATAAATCTGATCAACTCATATAAATGTTGATTGTCATGGATGGGCAAAATGCTTTGAAATTACTTCTTCTTTTTTTTGTCTGTATTTGTGTGTATATTTATTCAAAAACTTCTTCCTTTTTCTTTTTTTTGGGGGTTTGCTATAGGCACCAGTTTCCTTCCACACCACAGCAGTCTAGTATACCCGATTGGCAGAAGAAATTAACAACGCCGAGTCAAGAGATACAACCGGAGAAGACGAAAGAGAACGGCGAAGATGAAAGCGGTGAAAAAGAGGACGAATCAATCAAGAAGGATCTCCAAGACGATTTAAGCAACGGCGGAAATGTGGAAGATGGAGGAATGACCAACGGTGCCATCTTCGTCCCGTCGGTGAACGGGGGTCTCGACAGTCCCACCAGAGGGCCGGAGGTAAACCTGCTCAAGAAGTCCATGCTAGAGAACAGTCTAGATGAAGCAGAAAACAGTGCCAAGCCAGCCAAAGAGGGGGTGAATGGTCAAGTGGAAGGGGACGAAGAAGTCGATTGATGATGGAGAAGAGAAGAGAAGAGAGAGAAATTGAGGTAATTTATAGCATTTTCGCGAAGAGGATGAGGAAGAATTTTGATGAGGATCATGATGCAGTGTATGCTGAGATTCATTTCAAAGATTGATGATGGTGATGGTGATGAAGATGAAGAAGAATAGAGAAGACTTGATTGGTCGTGAAGTATTATGCAATATGAACTTAAATGACTAATCTTATCCACCTGTTTATCATCAATTTGGGCAGTATGTATTGAGGTATGTATTCAGTCGAGGGGAAAAGATGGGTCAGGTGGGGGAGAGAAGCTTCATAACAGGTTGTACTGTAATAACAAATTAAAAAAATAACAAACTTTCCTTAAGAAATTCTGAGCTAATCTCAAACTGCATCCTGATGCAGAAACGGTGCCGTTGAAAAATTTTCAGATTTCACGTTTCATATTTGGCAGTAAAACTAAGGAGGATTTTGCCAAAAACATTCAGTCATTAAAATTGATCAAAATCTCTCCTAAGTCATTCAAAATGGTGATAAGTGTTTGGAAAGCACAAATATCCTTGACAATTTATCAAGCTAAACAAGAACATTAGAAGGGTTGGTTGGAATTGTTGTACCAAACAAATTTGCACCTTTTTGTGATTCGAATTTGTTTTTGCAATGGATTTAAGCATAATTAACACAGTAAACGTGTTTACAACTCCTGGTTTTGCCTTTTGGCATGAGCTTGGTATACAGCTGTGAAGTGTTTGGTTAAAACAGGGTGTTGATAGAAACCTATATATTATAAATGCTGTTTTTCTGTTTTTTATTTTGTTACTTTCTGTTATCGCCTCTTTTGTATAAGATTGGTTCTTATTGTAATATTGATTTTGTAATGTAAGATTTATTGTTTGTATGGTGATTAGGGCTAAGTGTAGAGAGAACTGTGTCAGTATGAGACAGTTATTATTTTGATAGGTATTGAATACTGCCAGTGCTTGGCTATATTCAATTACATTGAGGAGTGTTAGCTCAATCAGGAGTGTTAGCTCAGTGGTTAACGCCGGTGCCTTTCAATCATAAGGTCCCGAGTTCGAGTCACTCCAAGAGTAATGTATATCGTCCACTTACAGAGTTGTTGATAATTGACAATTTATAATCATGGGCGTTAAATATGAATCTAAGAGACTGACTTCGGTCAGCTTGCGGCTTTGATAAGCCAATGAGGCTTCTTCGCGAGTTCCTGCTTGCAGGAGGATCGAAAATACATACATTGAAATCATAAACATGAATATTCATAAATAAACACAAATTTATGAAGATCTGTTTAATATCTTGTATTAAATACCGAAGTTCGCAACAATTGAGTGGACTCTGACCAGTCTGAACATTAATGGGATGTACTGCAAGCACATGTTAGTTAGCAGATCAAACTACAGTATTTTACATGCATCACACTTGACCTTTTGACCATGTGTGACTGGTTATTCATGAAGCATTATAGTGATTGTACCACTGTTACTGGTTCAAAAACTGCATGATTATATATGATCATTCATGAATATTAAAACCTGCCAAATGAATAAAAAATTGCATTGGAGTCTCTCAGCAACCATCTCAGTGTATCATATTTGTCAATAACGGTCAACATCGCATAATATTAGTGAATGCTTCATTGTAACTGTTGGGTGATTAATCATGTCAGGGGCGTAGCCAGTATGTAGCACTGTAGGCCCGGGCCTACACTTTTTTTGGCCAAGTTGTCTTTTTTTTAAAAACACCCATAATTCAAATCCATAAGCTTGCTGGAGGAGTTTAAGAGTCTAGACAGGAAAAACTATTGAAATGAACGTAGCAAGAATATGGCTAAATTAGGTGACCTATTCTTCTGTCATCTAGGCTGTCATTTCTATTGCGTGGCATTTCATTCAACACTCTACCCGCCGAAAAAGACTAGGATCCGATCTTGTCAGTTTCTTAACAGCTAGTTAAGAACCTGTTTACGCAGATAATATTTCAGTTGAGAAACATTCCACAGTCAAATAAACCTATCGTTGATTAACAGACTTTATAGAGCTGCAGCACTTTGTTGCCTGTTGTTACTGGCTTACTCTGTACATGTACCTTGCTAATTTTAAATACATTATGTAGTATTGAATTACGTACTATTTAACTTGTTTGTTTTTTGGGGTTTAAAAGTGATATTGAATGAGGTGTTTCAAGTTAGCAAGAGGCCAGGGAACCAGAATGAACACTCGGGAAGGGCCGTTTCCGGCCATCTGGGGGGTTTGTAAAACCAAAAATTTTCTTCTTCACTCCGCGCCAACCGATGGTGGCGCTCGCTCAGATAGTCGTGCCTACAACTTTGAAAATCGTGGCTACGCCCCTGCATGTGGATACTTCATGGGAGATATTAAAAAACAGCCAAATTCTCCACGAATGTATTTAAGGAGATACTGTTAGAACTAAAAAAGAACGTAAGGTTTCTCACACATTTAAAAAGGTCAGAAGCTAAATCCGCCAAATGACTAAAAGCTAGCGTGGGAGTAGTCTTGGCAACCATCTCAGTGTTCGTATATGATGGACTTCTATTGGCATGGCAACCTCAGGCACTGTTATAACTTGTAAGGTTTTCCTGTATAGATAAAGGAAGAATTTGGATACAGATTACATATATTTCAGTCTAGTAACACATTTCTTCACCGTTTTCGGTTCAATTTGCAACAACCATGAATTAATCTCTAGCATAAAAATATTCAGCCAGCTGGAATTTTTTTTTTTTTAAATGTACTTCACTTCCATGACAAACTTCATAACACTTGAATGACAGTATGAGCTGTATGAAAATCCTGTTCTTATAAGATAAAAGGTTTGGAGATCTGTTGACATTATCAGTAAAAAGTGCTTGGAAAACATGATGTGAGAGGATAATGTACCACCGGATTCACATAATATCATACGATATAATGTAAAGCATTCACAATAGTATATTTGCATATAATATTACATGATACAATGATATATATTATGATAACAATTTCATTTCTTAACTTTTTTAATATTACACTATGATAGTATCGTACACTAGCTTGTGAATCGGCTGAAATTACAGTGGTTACTAGTAACTGGTAGGGAATGTTTTTTATGCATAGGATTCACCAGTACCTCTAACTTATCCAAGATATGAAAAAAAAAATACTCAAGCTTTTTGCCACTGTATCATTTAAGCATTGTTAGCGAGATTTTTCAGAAGCAATAATTGTTTAAGATATTCGACCTCGTTACAAATTCAAATTCCCAAGGTATTTGTTTGATTTTTGCTTAAATTGAGACTTTATATAATTGTCCACTGTAATACTTTACTGAAATTTCTGTCATATCCCATCCTACAAGAAACTGATAGTGGAACATTATATATTATTGTTCCAGTACTAGTTTCGCGTAGATGTAGAAGAAGCCAAACCCTTGGTTATTACCTCCTCTCCCCCCACCCCCCCCCCACAACCCTCGCTTGCCATCACCACCATTTTATATTGTTACCGTGAGTGGTTATCTTGATCAACTCTTCAACTCAGTGTGCTACTAACCTCTGCAGTATTTTCTTTCTCTGCCCTTCCACTGAGATGCATGCTTCAATAGTCAGGCATGTACAGTTTCCTGATTTTATAATCAGACTGGAATATAAGTTTCCTGATTATATAATCAGACTGGAATGTTTGTTACCAGAATATATAATCAGACTGGAATGTTTGTTACCAGACTATATAATCAGACTGGAATGTAAGTTTCTGATTATATAATCAGACTGGAATTCAAGTTTCCTGATTATATAATCAGACTGGAATGTAAACTTCCTGATTATATAATCAGACTGACATGTAAGTTTCCTGATTATATATTCAGACTGGAATTTAACTTTCCTGATTATACAATCAGACTGGAATGTAACTTTCCTGATTATATAATCAGACTGGAATTTAAGTTTCCTGATTATATAATCAGACTGGAATTCAAGTTTACTGATTATATAATCAGACTGGAATTTAACTTTCCTGAATATATAATCAGACTGGAATGTTAGTTTCCTGATTATATAATCAGACTGGAATGTAAACATTCCTGATTATATAATCAGAGTGGAATGTAAGTTTCCTGATTATATAATCAGACTGGAATGTAAGTTTCCTGATTATATAATCAGACTGGAATTCAAGTTTCCTGATTATATTATCAGACTGGAATGTAAGTTTCCTGATTATATAATCAGACTGGAATGTTTGTTACCAGAATATATAATCAGACTGGAATGTAAGTTTCCTGATTATATAATCAGACTGGAATGTTTGTTAACAGAATATATAATCAGACTGGAATGTAAGTTACCTGATTATATAATCAGACTGGAAGTCAAGTTTCCTTTTCATATAATCAGACTGGAATGTAAGTTTCCTGATTATATAATCAGACTGGAATTTAAGTTTCCTGATTATATGATCAGACTGGAATTGAAGTTTCCTGATTATATAATCAGACTGGAATTTAAGTTTCCTGATTATATGATCAGACTGACATGTAAGTTACCAGATTATATAATCAGACTGGAATGTAAGTTTCTTGATTATATTATCAGACTGAGACTGGAATGTAAGTTTCCTGATTATATAATCAGACTGGAATGTAAGTTTCCTGATTATATAATCAGACTGGAATTTAACTTTCCTGATTATATTATCAGACTGGAATGTAAGTTTCCTGATTATATGATCAGACTGGAATGTAAGTTTCCTGATTATATAACCAGACTGGTTCTGGATGCAAACTATCATCAATGTTTGATTCAGCTTCAGAAAAGTAATTCTTGTGATGTTAAAATATCTGTGCCTTATGGTCATCTGATTTAAGATATTGATATAATTCGAAGAAGACCCAAAGCCTAAGGTGTTTAACAGAGTACATACAAACACATTAAAAGGGTTAAACACCAAATGTATGAAAGTATCTGAGTGAAAGAGTTTATGGCTAGGAATCATCAAGCTTCATGGGTTAACAAGAAATGTATTGAATATCAAAATAAACTGAATAAAAATTTGAAATGAAAATATATGAAACGTTTGCAATTCTATTCCATATTGCAGTCTTTATTTAAGCCAAAATCCCCAGACTGAACTATTATCCCCGACTTAGACGGATATGGAGTCCATATCCCACGACCCCTCCCCCCCCCCCAATTGACTGCTTTGAGTATGATAGGAACACAAGGGTGGAAAACCTATTCTGGCCCGAGACCTTAAATGTAATATGAATAAGAGAATATATTATTCTTTATCCTATGTTTATCCCCAGTTTAGCTTTAACATTCTCCACTTACTCCCCCTCTCCCCCCCCCCCACCTTCCCTCCGTCGTATTGTCGGCTTA
>JAIPMN010020182.1:0-10001 GCA_020650975.1 Apostichopus californicus
ATCGGCAAACCAAATTTCATTACGGATGCGGTCCGTCTAGCTATTCATTTCGAAAAAAAGTAAAAACTACTTTCGGTCATATATAGTAACAAATTATGACACGGTTAGACAGGCACCTTGCGAGGAATTTGCCAAGGGAGGGGCGAAGCTTGAAGGCAAACTATCTATGCGTAACGCCACCATAAGTTGGCGCGAAGCGCAAAAGCAAATTTTGGCCGGAAATGTCTTCCAGATCGCTGGAAATGGCATTTCCCAGGCCTTGTAAAGTGCATCTAAGTATTTTCTATTTTGAAATTACTAGCGATATCATAAAAAAAATACAAAAAATATGCTAAAAAAAACGATGCCACCAAATATTGGGGGATATTAGATACTATAACCCCCCACCTAAAAAATTGGGGGGGACATGTCCCCCGTCCCCCCCCCCCCATGATCGCCGCCCATGCGTTTGACTACAACGGTTTTGACTACAACGGTTTAATAAATGTTTAAATTCTTATTTTGATACCTACCGTTCTACTTCAAATTTGCTTACAAGGTATTAGCGTCTTTTCACTGCGCACGAAGTACCCTTACACGTTAAACTTATAATAGGTCTTCATCATATTTTTGTTACTAGACTCAAAAAAACGCATGAACAATTTATACCAATAGACAATCATGTTGCAACTTGTTGTGTAATAACGGTTAAAAAAATATTTGATGGATCACCACAAGCTGAAGAGGGATATACTTGTCATAACCAAATATAGCTGTAATGAATGTTACATCATTAAGGATTCTTGGCAATAACGAAATCGCTCATGCAAATAACATTTGACTTAATATCCTGCTAGTACTTACTTTATCTAGTGACGTTTGTTTGCTTTTTCTTCTAAAAGCGACGTTAGCGAACCTATACACGGTACATGCCCCGTTTGTCCAGAATATTAATTTTCGGGCACCGCATATCAAAGTCAATTTACAAAGAAATCAGTCAGTTTGACAACTAACAGTGGTTTGTAAAACAAACACGCATTTTAAAATGAAAATTGGAAATTTGGATTGGAAAGGAATTGAAAGCAAACACTGGTTAACATATCAGAACACTTGTAAGACAAAAGTAAAACAGAAGTTAACATAGGTATACAGAACGTATGCCACAAAAAGACTCGAACCAAATAATGTAAAGTAAGAATGATAAAAAGGTTATGTTTTAACTACATTTTTAAATTGCAGTAAGCTGTTGTTAACGCAATTGCCTTCAAGTGATAACATTATTATACAATACAAGTAAGAAACACCACTATATACCCTTTGATCTCCTGATCATTGCTTGTTCATTGATGCATAGAAGTATAGGATCTCAACACAATTGCAATCACTCTGCCATGTTGATAAACTCTGGAATTCTCTTCCTCATCACTTGATAAATGTTACATCTATTGACACTTTTAAGAAGCATTTGAAAACTTATCTTTTTAGGCTTGAGTATGGGCATTAAACTTATTCGTTGTTTTATTCACATTACTGTGCCCATTTTTATGTATATTTATATTTTTATATTTTTATGTTCTATATTGTGGTTTATAACCCTGTCTTATATCATTTTTTACTATTGTTGCTGTTGTTATTACTTTCAGGTTTTGTTAAGTTTGGTAATTTTATATTCCAGGTATTGGTTTTTTTTACAGTGCTCTTGAGCATGTTTTATTTCATGATAACAGCACTTTAATATTAGGTATTTATTTATTTATTGAACGTCATTTTGATCGTACTTTATGAAGTTAAGTAAATACCACAAGCTTATTATAATCACTGCATGTTTAAATAAACATTTTCAGTCAATGAGTAATATCACATATTTTTTATTTTAACTGAAACCATCCAATTAAAGTGAAAAATCTGCAACTATCAGGCTAGGAGTTTTTATAGTACTTCGTTTTGAAATTTCCGTTATTACATATTGTACATTGTCATGCCTTTATTAATTAAAGAAGGTAACAGTTACATACTTAACTGAATGTTAACTTATAAAACCATAGCTTGATACTGTAACATTTTGATTCGTAGATACTTCCTGCGGTGTTCAGTATCTCAATGAGAGCGATACATCATTTTCATGGCCTAATTACCCATCTAACTATACTAACAATGCAGAATGCAGCTACTACGCAGAGGGACCCGAGGGACACATCGTGGTGCTTATCTTCGATACCTTTCGGGTCAAAGATGGATGGTTGTGTTCAATGGACTATGTGTTTGTAAGAGTTTTTTTTCTTTCTTTTTTATCTTGATAGATACTTCCTGTGGTGTTCAATATTTCAATGAGAGCGATACATCATTTTCATGGTCTAATTACCCATCTAACTGTACTAGCAATGCAGAATACAGCTACTACGCAGAGGGACCCGAGGGACACATCGTACTGCTTATCTTTGATACCTTTCAAGTCAAAGATGGTTGGTTGTGTTCAATGGACTATGTCTCTGTAAGGGTTTTTTTCTTCTTTTTTTCTTCATAGAATACCTAAGTTTGTCCTCACAAAATAAAGCAGCTAGTTACGACAAATGAAGAATTATATATCAGTTTTCGATGAGCTAGATGGTCAAAACGCAACGCCGAGCTATATATGATATGAAATATCATGAGCGTGACGGGAAGCTGAACACATCAGTAGAGCACATTATTAAAACCCAATAAGTTAATATCAAATTCAATAAGTAGCAATATTTTGTACTTTCTAACTGCGGTGAAATGTAGTCCTTAATGTATTAATCTTGACTTTACTAAATTAGTTTGAAACATGACATAACCTTCACAAGTGTTCGGAATGTCGATTGGTGTTGCATCTGACAACAGTGCACCTTAAAAACAGGAACCGTGCGATGGGTAATGTGCATTTGCAAAATCTCAAATACAATCGTGTTTGTATCTTAATGTTTTCTAATTTCACGTTGAATCGCCAGGTGTACAATGGACACTCTGTCGACAATCAAACCTTGATAAAGACGTTCTGTGGATCGGAGGTCCCTGGCATCATAGCAAGCAGTGATAGGTATATGCTGGTAACTGTCACATCAGATGCCTTTGTCGAAGGAGCTAGTTTCAGCGGGAGATTTCTGTTCCTCGAGGGTAAGACAGAAGAAGTTTTGTTGACTCAGACTACATCAATGAAGTTAGTACTACAGGGGATTGAATCCTTAGGTAGCCGTCCTGACCTAGTACGAATCAGCAGAGAGAGGCTGTGGATGCAACGCCTTCGCACCATTCAACCTCATGGGCTCAACATTCAGGAAGGACTAACTTTCTCCTGTCCCCCTACCTCTCCTGTTGTCCCCCCCCCCCCATCACTCCTCTTTTCATAGCTCTCTTCCATCCTTTCTTCTCCACACCTTTCCGTCTTTGTCTTTCTCCAGTTTATTCCCTACCCCCTTCCCTTAATCCTCTCTTTGTCCCTCCACTGTTTATCTCCTACCTCTCCTCTTCCCCTGTTGTGTTCTTTCTTTCTTCTCTACATCCCTTGTCTACTAATCCACTTACATCTATCTCTTTGTGTTTACCATGCTCATTGACCTGTCTGTATTGTGTGCATGTTTTTGTCCCTTCTGTTACTGTTATTTGTCATTTAGCTATTGAAGAAGATCCTGCTAGGATCGAAACGTCAGGCCAACTTACTTTTACACAAGTTAGTACTTTGTGTAAAGTTACACTGGCCAAAAAAAGTTACTAACAATTATTAGTAGCTGTAAATATCACATTTATTATGATATTTGGCCTGAGCTTTGTAGGTATGAACAAGGAGATTCGTTGTCAGTTTATAAAATATTGACTAGTCTATACAAAAATGTGATAATACACCAACCATTCTCCTTGAAGTTAGCACAAAGTAATGCATTGGAGATAATAGGAGAGTACAGTGGCTTTTAATTTTGATTGAATAAAGTATAATAATACATATATACAATAATTATTGTAAATTAGTTTTAAGGCTAATCAGAAATTATTGTTCAAATAATGCATTATATTAAAAGTACGACTTATTATAACGGTTGTACAAAAGTACAAAATAGATCACTTTTTAAATAAATGATGTTTTTTTTTGTGTAAACGACAGATAACTGTAACCTTGAGTTCAATCAGACCGGAAGTATGTTCACCTCCGCTAACTACCATGAAGAATACAACAACTCTACACGATGTACATACAGAGCTGTTGCCAAACGGGGACAATATATTGCTCTAACCTTTCTTAGTTTCGACGTCGAAGCTAGTCCGGGTTGCATTTACGACGCAGTTACAGTGAGTCCTGCATTGACATTAGCATCATATTTTCACTTTTTCGTTCGCTTTGACCATTGTACGTAGTCGTTGCTTTCATCAATCATTGATATTAACAATTTCTGGTTAATTAGGAATTCTTTCATAAATTCACTCCAAACATCGTTCACAATGAAGGTAAAGGTGGTGTAGCTGTTACTCTTCTAGGTCCCTGACTCAAACGTAATAATGAGGCGGATTATCTGACCAATCTCAGAATTGCTGATGTGCAGTGTTGTTGAGCGATATCTTTTGTGGATTAGTTATATCCTCTTTTGCAAATATTTTGAGTCAATTTCCTTCACCATGGCTGCATTGCCCTGATGCAGCTCCCCAGTGTTCGACCCTAACTAGTCACAGCTGAAAACGTATTCCTGACAGCTTAGATGCCTTCAATGAAATTGAACGAACATCCTAATCAACATTTCAAAAAGAATCCTACCATGTGTTCAAGTATTACAAAGGTCCATTCTTTTAAAGTTCACCACATATCCTCTTGGTGCATCAATAAACGTTAAAGTACCACCGGTTCAGTACCACAAGCGATACTGCAACCAGTGGCAACGATAATTTACTAATATCTCTTTTTGCCCAATGTTTAGGTGTACGACGGTGGATCTATATACAGTCCCATAATGGATACCTTTTGTGGAACGTTGGGACCAAAAACACTCTTAAGCAGTGGGAACGAGTTGCTAGTAGTCATGGTAGCCAATCGAAATAAAAAAAGTGACGGATTCAAAGCACTGCTAACATTTCGGGAAGGTACGTATAGTCTGACATAGGCAACCGACAATTTAGTAATAATGTTTGACTCACGAAAGGGGTTCTTAAGACATTAACAGTATAAGTTAAATTAAGTTTACTTACCAAAATGTAACAAATTATAATACAATATATTATTATTATTATGGTAGGTCCCATTTGTCTTGGGCCAGTAACTAAACTGTTTTTTGTTTAATGTTAATGTTAAATAATATGATTATTATATCTTTTCAGATAATTGCAGTCATCACTTTCGCGACAATAACACTGAGGTGTCGTCAACAAACTTCCCGGGAAATCATTCCAACTTTGAAAAATGCGATTATTTTATTGAAGCGCCACAGGGGATGGTTGTGGTTGTCACGTTTCTGGCATTTGATTTAGAGCAGAGTAAAAATTGCTCAAAGGATGTTCTCTCGGTAAGTTGTGCTTAAAAAGACATATTGTTCGGAAGTTTTTAAACCGTGTCTACGTTATCGGTTGACCCGTCACACGTGGATGAATACACTGTTGATTTATAACTCGTGCAGACAACCGATTTCCACATAGGATAATTAATGGATTCTAACACATTTCATTTGCGAGTATCAATTTATTCTTCTGTATAGCATAATGAATTAATGTTAAGTGTGATACTATTATGAATTTAGACTAAGTGATTTACTGCATTCTAATCCCACAACTATAACAAATAAATATATATTTGATGAAGGTTGGCGTTAAATCATGTTTATCTTATAAAAGATAGCTGGCTTAAATTAGAGAAAATTATGCATAATCTGATTAAGCTCAAGCTCATCTTAAGAATACCTTGTTAGCTTGTAAGCTTGTTTGAAGATAAATTAAAGTATTCGTTAATACTTGATTAATAAAAATAAATATTACTTAGACAGTGTGTAAGGCTAGCTGTACCCATGTTTAATGCGTTCCCATTCTACAGATTGCTAGCAGCTTGGACGATGGGTTTCGTCTTGTTACCTTTTGCGGGTCACAGATACCTGATACTTTTACATCAAATGGAAGTAATAAGCTTTTGCTGAAGTTTAGGACTGATAATGAAGGAACGAAGACTGGATTTAGCATTCGCATCTCATTCACTGCAAGTGAGTATACTTATATATTTAGAATATTGTTAAAAATCTTGTTTCATTCATATACAAAATGGTGTACATTTGACAGGCAGTACTCGTTTCGTATTGAGAAATCGTTTGATATTATGTTGCCAATGATATTTTACATATTGTCACCACTGACATAAGGAAATATTAGCCATGACCCTTCTTAGATGATAATAATTCTCAAATACACTCATTTAGACAGTGTAAGTTTACCCATGTGAGGTGGCCTGTTGCACAGCAGAAATACGTTAGCGACATTATTTCATTTCATTTCATTTTTTTGTTTCTTCACAATATAAATACAGAGAAGTTAACTGAGTGACAAAACATTTCAACAACAGGGAAAATTGTGAAAGGAAGCACTCCAAAAACGCCAGAGGGCTTGTCTAGTTGAGCGCTCCCATAGGTAAATAGTGAGAACAATACAAGAAAACAGTAACACTTATATCAACACCCACACACCAACCCAACACGTAAAACCCATCCATCCCACCCCACCACCCACAATACATAAATATACACATATGCATACATACACAGTTGAATACAAATACACACACGCATATATATACATATAAGTATATACATATACATTATAAGTGACTTAACTACATGACAGCCAATAGTAACTTGGCTTCTTTGCAAGTGCACTTATCACTCATTTTAAAAATACATGACTTATGCCGTCTATAATTGTAATCAACATCTGTCGTAAATTTTCAACTCGGAAATATCACGTTCTGCACTTGCTGTGATCATAATTTTTATTTGTTTGTTATTATAGAGATTTGTGAAACTTGCAGTGTAACTGATCGGTTCTATGGAATATGTCCAAAAGATGCGGTTCCACCATCACCATCTGAACGTTCACTACTTGACCGTTTGCCTCCCTCTGAATTTCTACAATGCGGTTCCCTTACGGGGGAAGATGAAACAGGATATGATGGAAAATACTTCTGGATGATAAGCGATTGTCCAAATCACGCTAATAGCAGCATACGTATGAAATGTAATGGTTTCGAGGAAAAAAATGGAGAATCCAAGAAGACCTTCTCTCCACCGGTACGGCTGCATAATTTTATGATCGGATTTAAAAATAGATATTGCGCTGTATGTAACGGATTTGGTAACGAGAGTTGGCGCGAAATTGAAGTGCTCAGTGTATGTTCGGAATGTTCTGAGTTTGATTACAAATTAAAAGAAGATGATATACTTGATGACGCGCCATACAAATATTGTGAAACCAATGTTGAAAGTATTTTTTCTCGATCTTGTAATTACTCTAATCCAATAGAAGAGGATAGGTCTTGTCCTGGGAAAAAGTCAGAAAGCGAATTGTTAGAGGTTTTCAGTCACGCAACTGTTGTAACACGAGTTCCGGTAGCACCTATACCTTTTTCACATGTGGAATGCAGTGAAGGGCATATCAACCAAAACGGCCATTGTCAACGAGAGTTTCCATTCGAAGCTTGTCCACAGTCTAACGTTCGTACAATACTTGTTTTGACGGCGGATAGAGAACGTTACAGGTGCAGATACCTGAAACAAAGATCAATGTTGTGCTTTGAAAAAGAAATGAAGTTATATAATTTAGGACATGTTCAAAGAAATAATAGTACTGGAATCGTAGACAATCGTGAACAACTGGTTAGCTTTAAACTGACCTGGAAAACAATTATTCCACCCCCGAATTGGATAGAACAGGATATGCAAAACAGCCAGATAGTGTTTGAACTGCCGAAGAACGTGTCTACAAAAAAGTATTGGATGGAAAATGTCAAACGAGCGATCAATAATACCCTAGGACGTAGAGATTCTTGTTATATTAAGTCTTTGGACATCATGGAACTCTGCACAGAAGACAAACAACTACCTACGTGTAATGACGGGGATGTGTATCGAAGCTCTGTTGACAAAACACACATATCCTCTAACGAAAAGGGACTTACCATTGCAGTTGGAAATATGACTTTCTGGCACTTAGACTGGTACGGCGTGATAACTAAATTTATTCCGCTCACTGATCAAGATGATTCACAAACAATTTTATTTTGTTCTACTGATGACGGAAACAAAGGGAATACCGGCAGCGAGCCAAAGGTTAATGATTTATTAACAATAATCATCGATATTTGTTGTGGTATAGCTGTGATATGTTTGCTTTTGACGTTCCTGATTTATTTGTTTACGTCAGAACTACGCAATACATTTAGTATCGCGGTCATGGCATTTGTATTAACTTTGGCAACTAGTATTATTTTACTTCAGTTCGTAAATCCTTACATACAAACCATTAATTGGTTTTGTGTATCAATGGCGGTTGTTGCCCATTGGACTTGGGTTTCTGTTTTCTGTTGGATGACAATACTTGCCTATGACTTGCGCAGTACCTTCGATATCCGCAATATTCGTGTGGCTGATAGAATCCGCGGCACAAGATTACGAGGATATTTTGTCTACAGTTGGGGCTGCCCTACCTGCCTGGTAACAGTTTGTGTCCTGTTGTGGAATTTTACGACCATACCAATATTCTACGGTTCATATGATGGACAAAGTTGTTGGATCTACCAGAACACTGCTGCTATTGTAGTTGTTAGTGGCCCATTAATCCTCAGTCTGTCTGCAAATTTAGTGTTCTTTACTTTGATGGTGCGGGCAATGATGGTTCACAAAGCCACCTCTGAGGGTGCTAAGATTACGTCTAGGAGATCAAAGAAGACCATCCCTGAGATACTTATCTGCATCAAGGTAAGGGGCTAACCTACCACACAACATTGTACAGTAATGGTTTCATTGGAACGTCAGTTCATTGCCCGGCAGCCTTGTTTTCGAATTTGTCCCATGTGAATGTTTTAACTTACGTCAGGTTTAGCATCAAAGATACCTTTACATTGCTCCTTTCACAACAAGTGGGGTTCGGAAGAAACGGTAGCACTTCTCATCTAATCTTCGTTTTTATATGCACGAAGTGACATGCATATTTCTGTAAGTTTAACTTCGATTAGAGATCACACTACCTCAAACTTACGATCACTGGTTTTATCACGAATTTTGAATACATATGAGAATGACTTAACATTGTTTGTATATATAAGTACTTTGTCAGGTACGTTTCGCCCTTATTACGGTGAATATACATACTTGACGAATATTTTTAGTTACCTATCAACGTTCACAACTTATCACAGCCTGTAAGCCAACTTTGTGCATCTACTTTCTATATAAATAAATAGAGAAACAAATATCGTCAATGACTTAACTTTATTTTTCGATTTATACCATAGATATCTCTTTTGATGGGATTCGCATGGCTTTCTGGATACATCGCGCCTCTAACAGGCATTCACGCATTCAACTATCTGTTTGCTCTTTTTGTGTCTTTACAAGGCCTTCTAATTCTTGTGTTCTTTGGAACAAATGAACGAATTAGGAAACTATGGAGGCAAAAGTTACGAAAAGCGACGTCAAAACAATTCTCGACAACGAATAAGGAAATACACTGTTCGAATGATATAAAGAAAATAGGTAAAAAACCGAGCAAAGGGAAAAAACAGCAAACTATCATCATCTAGCCAAACGCCAGAGTGCAAGTGATTTTATGTAAGATTAGTACATGAACAACAAAAGATTGTAATTAATTAACGAGCAAAGCAGTTGTTGTCTTAAAACTGATTCAAATCCAGTGACGTAAGGATTACGAGTTATGACCAGTACGAACTGAGCTATCAGCCCGTTGGTAACTATTGCAATTGAATTTACCCGCAAATTCGTCACAAATGGTATGACTATGTATGTTTATGTAGATATATATATATATTT
>JAIPMN010020183.1:0-14051 GCA_020650975.1 Apostichopus californicus
TTGTTATCTTTAGCTGGACATGAGATGCCCATCTCTGTGTCGTTTGTATACTGTGCTGTGGGTATTGACCGCAGCTGCATGTACTTACTGTACACTAGTGTCTAATTACGACGGTAGCAACTGTGTGTGTATTTTCTGGGATTGATGGTAGTGTTTAACACTTCTGTTACACCTAATTCGAAACTAGGTCAAATTACATTAGACGTTTCTTTTTGCGCGAGTCTTCACACTCTTTAAATTCACTTTGGTAGATTTTCATCATGCACGTACGATCGGGACGAAACCTATGTTAAATTTTATAGGCATTGATTGAAGGCTCGCCCCAAACCGCGTGCGGCCATCTGAATGCATACAGTAATGAAACGTGATACCTTGTTATCTTTAGCTGGACCTGACATGTCCATCGCTGTATAGCTGACACTGTGCTGTTATGTGGGTATTGACCGCAGCTGTATGTACTGACTGTACACTAGTGTCTAATTACCGATGGTAGCAAGCTGTGTGTGTATTTTCTGGGATTTATGGTAGTGTCTAACACTTCTGTTACACCTCATTCGCAACTAGGTCAGATTACCGGCATTAGACGTTTCTTTTTGCGCGAGTCTTCACACCTTTTTTTTCAGTAGATATACATTATATAACCACAGAACTCCGACGCTAGGGGAAGAGGATGCAATGTCCCCTCAATTTTGGCAATAATTGTTTCCGCGTGAGCATGGCGCCCCCGTTCCTTGCAACAACAATTTTACCTCATTAGTATTCATGAGTGGATGGGGCTTGATGGGAAATTGCCGAAAACAGCTTGTTAACACGATATATCAACAAGCAAAAGGTGAATCAATGTCATGCTTGGTAGATAGATGCCCTATGATAAGTTGATGTGCTCTGTTGTTTTGGTTCCCATTCATGAATATTAATGATGGGCGGGGCTGAACATAACTATATTTAAATGTCAATATATTTCTGCAACCATTATGTCCTATTTAGTTTATACTCTGTATAGTGGTGTAACTACATAGATGTACATGTTCTTTGCAACAACATTTTTACCTCATTAATATTTACGGATGGTCGGGACTTAATGGGAAATGCTCAAAAACAGTTGTAAACACGACATCTAAACATCCACAGGTTTAATCAATGTGGTACTTGGTAGATAGATGCCCTATAATGAGGAGATGTGTACTATCATTCTTGGTTCGCATGAGTAATGAGTGGGCGGGGCTCCATGTAAAATTTGGTTCATACTGGGATGATGATGTTAGTACATAATAGGCACATTTTCATGACGTCTCCAACTTTATGTCATTAATTATTCATCAAATTGCAAGAAATGGCTTTTAATCACAAGACAAGAACCAAATATTTCATGGTTTTCATCCTTGGCATATTGGGTTTGTCATACTACATTTCATACAATCAACCGTGTTGTTTTGTGTGTGCATACCAGGAATATTAATCAGTGAACATAAATTAGCTTTATACATGTACTTGGATAATACTATGTAAGAATTTAGATACATTACAGATTTGACCTCATTAATATTCATGCATGTACCTGTTTTTATACTATGTCATTAAATGGACTTTGGTAAGGGAAATGGTGTTGTCCAAGTGTGTTTTGTTGTTCTAATGAAAGAAGTTAAAAGAAAAGAGTTTATTACAATGTGTACAACAAAAGATTAACATTAAGGCCTGTACTACTGAGGTGCAGAAAGGAGCATTCTAGCATATTTTAAGGTGAATAAATTGAAAACCGGAATAGCTATGGAAACATTATCAGCACTCATTTGTTCTTTCATCTCGGACTATCACATATAATAGCATAGCATGCCTGAAGTCATCCTTTAAAAGTATCATACATTTAAAAATACATAATTGTAAGCCGTGTGGGTATTTGTAAATGTTCACATCTTCAAGATGGATCAAAATAGATGAACTCTCCATTTAAAATTAATAACCAATGGTGATGTAAAATTATTTCAAGGCTAATCGTCCTTTGATATAGTCCTTAATCAGGATTATGAAATAGGTTCCGATGCCCTATCGCAGTAAACTTAAAGGGAAAGTGTTTTTAGATCCAAACAGCGATATATTCCCGATCATGAACAATGCACTTGGATTAAGGCTCAAGACCCCGGGACGTGTCCACCCCTGGACCACATTTGATCACTCGTTCCCTTACAATATCTAACCAATCTTAGTTATGCTGTGAAACGCACCCAAATTAACACTTCTTCGCGGCCGGCGGAGACATTTTGCCATAGAGCCCACTTTTGAAGTCTTCGGTTTTATGAAAATGAGAATACATTATTCTTTATCGCATATTGGGGCCCGAGGCTGCTTCTTTCTTTTCATTCTTCCTTCTTCTTCCCCTTCCTCCGTTCGCCCCTCCGTCTCTTCGTCAAATATAGCTGCTCAAAATGTAGCTGAAATCAATACAGTGAGCAGTGGCGGAGCTAGGGGTATTGGTCAGGAGCGGCGAGAATGGTCTGCAGGGGCGCTTTCGACACTATCTAAGCGGAGCGCCACCACAGGTTGGCGCGTAGCGTACAGAAATATTTTGAGTAAAGATACGTATCTTTAGGGAGTACACATATTACTCTCTAGATCGCCGGAAATGACCCTTTCCGGGCCTGGCTAATTTGCAGATAAACGAAGAATAAATAGGTGTCATCGCCAAATTACACCAACAAACTGTGACAAATGTCAATAGGTAGATGAGAGCGCAATAAAAAAGTCAATAATCGCGAATAAGTACAAAGTGGTAAAGAGCTGAAATGGGCGCCAGCAGTCCACTTGAGTCCGTCAGAGGGGGGGGGGGGGCATCCGCCCCTGACTGTATGGACGATCCGCCACTGACAGTGAGGTAATGCTACAGGCATATATTTAGATGTTGTCTTAGGTGAGCGGGATTTAAAGGAGTGTATTCAGCAATCTGGTTTACTTCAATTTTGGTTACTAGTTCCGTTTACATTTACTGTTTGTTCACTGTAAACTACCGTAAGATGCCTCCAAAATGGCATCAAATAACTTGGTTCCACCTGCCTTACCGGTTATGTTTGTGATGCCAACCCATCAAAGGGAAGATATATTCCGCTTACCAATTACTCTTCTCGGGAAGACTGCGAAAAAATGGATAGAGCTACGCAAAGAACATGGTATTGGAGATCAAGATTTCGCAGATCTGCTTATGCACAGGTTTGTACTATAACATTCCCAAACATAGACCTTGCAAGCTCGTGCCTAGATATTACTACACTATTATCAGTATCACTATCAGTATCAGTAACAATATAATAAAAGGAGGCGTCCACTCTTTCAATGTGGTTCTTAGTTTACTCTAATAGGCCTAAGTTTGGTTTATTGAGACTGGTCTTGTAAGTGTACCCATGTTTACTAATAAGACTAGGCCTAGTTATTACTTGCCTGCTGACATTGTTTTCATTAAAGGATTATGCATTCAATCTTTTCAGTTTAAAGTAAGGTGAACATATTTTTTAAATAGGAACCTGGGACAAAGTGTTGTAAGATGTCCTGGGGAAGGGGTCTATTGGGAGGGAATGTGAGAAAAAAGTGCTAGTCTGGTAGAGGAGTAACTATGTCGTAGGGTACACTATCACGTTTGTAAATTTCAGGGTGTTCTTGTTAAATCTGGGACATTTTCGGTGACACTTGTTGATTGGGCATGAAATATTGGAATCGGTGACTTTCCCCGAAAATCGGGGATGTCTGGTCACCTTACTATATAGAAGCCTTTTTTGTCACTAGCCTATGCAGTAGTAAATTATCACACAAGCATGACAAGGTACTATTTTACCAAAGTTTTGGCCCCTTCACAGAGGTGGAGAGAAAGACATTAACCCTGAAGCATACATGAGTACATGTCTCATTATGGAACTTAGTGAAAAGTCTTGCAAAATCAGTGCAAGGGACTGGACGGTATTTGTGAAATGTGTCCTTCGAACAGCTCTCTATCTGTTGCGGGACCTTAAGAGAGAGAGATACAGTACATTATATAATAGTGATAGGCATGGTGATTGCTTAGAATATGTAGCCTAGCATATAGGGCCAGTACATTTATAATACAGTTATGAATGGAAAGGTCAAAAGCAGCTAGAGGCGCATACGTCTCATTGATATTTACATATTGACCAAAACAACAACAACAATACTGGACACCATGTTTTGGATTGAATTTTTCATTCGCTTGGTTGCTGTGAATGGGCCAGACTTATGCAAAACTCATGATTATTGTGTGACTATTTACTATACAACAGTTTGATAAACCATTGTAGAGTAACGGATCAGTTAGGCGTGTTTATAGTGGAATGCATAATGAACCATTAAGATAATTAGACGATTAGACATGCTTTTCAATTGGCAAGGAAAATGATGGTGGCCTTAACTATTCATCTGGTTGCTGAGCACCATGACCATTCTATCATTCACCCAGCAGCTGAGAAAGATAGAATCTCTTGTTGAAAGCCATATCTAGGCCTAGTATTTGCAGACTATGTGCAGACTAAGTGATAGATGGTATCTCACAGAAAATAGTTTTATACAGTGTCCTTTCACCACACCATTGTCTTTCCTTCTTTTGTTTAGTAAGAGATTTCAAGTTACTGGAGTGGATACTCAGTTCCATTGGCTGTGGATATATAAATTGTGGAATGTGAAATTTCCACAACAATCCAACTGCTGTAGTGGCTAAAATATTGCGCATTTCCTTGATATATATATTACCTGTTATTCAACTTATTTTCATGTATTGTATTCCAACAAAGTGTTATGTGAATACCGATGACATTCAACTGTGTGTCATATGCTATATCATCAAAAGTAAAAAATGATGTACTCTGCAGGCTGATTGCTTAATTAACTGTCCGATTAATCACATCACTATTCACCCAACCAAGTCCTTCAGCCTCCTAAGAGTTAACCCTCTCCTTACGTGTGAGTATATTAAATATTACTTTCTGTCCTCATGTTTAGATATGAGTCAACATCTCATCTCTTTGTACCAGTCCCATCTGTGTCTGGAAGTAGCACTATGTACACCTTCAATGGACCTATTGGGTAAGACTCTTTCACCACAAATAAGAACAAAACATGCGGTTTGAGAAATAATCATTTCAAATTATGTTTACTGAAACATCTCTTCTACCATCTGTTTGTTGATAAAATGAAACATTTCTTCAGGATAAAGAGTTCCTTCATTTCTGAATAAAAGTTTTGATCAAAGTAAATTAACTGAAATTCTTTGTATGTGGGCCACTGGGCCTGGTAATACTGTTGTCGAGAGTGCCATCGATATATTTTTCACAGCCTGTCTAAATAATATTGTAGTATAGTTCAATAAACCATTCCAACTGAGAAAAAATTATATATTATCTATAATCGGCCAAAGCTGTTTTTGTTACTGAAATGAAAGGTTCCCCATGTTTAATCTTAACATAAGCTAGTATTTTATTGCCATTGAAAAAAGAAAGAATATGTATATGTTGAGTTGTTTTTATGAACAGCAGCTACTGTTGCTCAAATGTAGTGATATTCGTTCTGCTAGTTTTTCAAATGATGATATTAGAAGCATTTCAAGTGATACATATTGCAAAATATGTTATAGTCATAACAATGCTTTATTATTAAATTAAGTCACACTATTGATCTACACAAGTAGTTGCTGGACACATTTGAAGCCTGCAGTGGCACTGGCCTCTTTCATTAAGCATGCAGTTGTAATGCTACACACAGTCCAAATGATAAAGTTGTCCTGTATTTGAATTTTGAATTTACAACTTTGCCAGTATCACTAATTCTTTGTTTCTCTTTGTTGCTTTTAGGGTAGATAAACATCCCATACATGGTTCAAAATTAGTCAAGAAGAAAGTAAAGAAATCACAAGACATTATTATAGCACCAAAGCCTCTGAAGTTGAAAGAAAGCAAGAAAAAGGCAGAAAAAGATGAGGATGGTAGTCCCCCAAAGAAGAAGAAAAAGGTAGTTGATATGGTAGAAGACTTATCAGACAGTGCAGCATCTGTGGGAGGATTCAGCGATGGCTCTCTTTCAGATGTTGGAGATGAGTCAGATGAGTACAAGCCTGAAGAGGATAGCCACGGTGATGAGTCAGAAGAATTAGCAGAGTCGACGGAGGAGTGGGATGATGAAGATGAGGAAATTAAGAAAAAGAAAGCTACATTAGGGGAGGGCAAGGGCTACAAGCAAT
The DNA here is from genome assembly GCA_020650975.1 of Apostichopus californicus. Lineage (NCBI taxonomy): Eukaryota > Metazoa > Echinodermata > Holothuroidea > Aspidochirotida > Stichopodidae > Apostichopus > Apostichopus californicus. Next base: position 6,230 of record JAIPMN010020183.1, read on the forward strand.
ATGATACACGTGAAGTAGCCAAGCAAGAGGGGTTTGCTCCAAAGCCTCTTACAAGACCAAAGTAAGTCTAGTCTATTTGGATATGCAGGAAAGAACTGAGTGTTTCCTCTGCCAAAACCAATTTTGGAGTTTTATTTTTCATAAAATAGTGTAGCACAAATAACATAGGTAGTCAATGTAGTGACTTGGTTTTAAATACATAACAAGTTTACCTTGATATTTATGCATCAGACTTTTATTACAAGTACAACCCTTTGAGTACAAGTAAATCCTCCTTGTCATGAGTACCAGTCTAAGGCTCTCAGATTCCAGTGGCTGAAATTGGTGGCTGAATCTAAATTCTGCTATCTTTATTGCATCTTTAGGTGAAAACCACATCCTCATAGCATTCTGTATTTTGTGTTATGAATTTTTCGCATTTGGTAGTATTTTGTGAATGCATCTGGCAACAGCAAAATGCATGGCATTATCACAAAAATTCAGCTGTTTCTTTTCCCCCTATTAACCCACTTATTCTTAGAGGAAAATAATATTCTACAAAAAAAGATGAATTTTGATGAAATTCTAAATACAAAAACTTTGAAAGCTAAAGTAAACATTCCAAATGTATCAAATTTCAAGGATTAATCAACAAAAACATTTTATAATAGGAAAGTAAATATTTTGAAGAATAGTTGCCGTTATGACATCACAGACCACTATCTATTCCAGGGAAGGAGGTTTTCTAGTGTTTTTTTTCTGAAGGGCAATGAATGACTTGCCATTGATACTCTGACATCAATGATATACCTCAAAACTTTGTTTGTTTTCTCTTCTCCCTCAGAGCGAGATTAAAGAGAATGTACTGGTCATCCCTCACAAAGTCTTATCAGTGTAAGATATGCTCATTTCAAGACTCAGATCCCAGACTTACTTGCCAACATCTTCTCCAACAACATGGAGAGGTGGTAACTGAATTGCATGACTATCTCCTCTCACAGGCAGCACCAGATTTCAAACCAGGTATTACATTGTACCATGTTGTCATGGCAGAGCCATCACAGCTAATAGCAATGGCTTGGCAGGGAAGTGAACATGCTGGAGAGAAAGATGGGGGTACTGTGACCCCTGGACAATCTAAAGAGGCTAACAAGAATGGTGCTAATTTGGATATTTCAGATCAATCTTTAGAGGATGGGTTTGGGCTGAGTCAAGCAGAAGCAGCTCATAGCTTGGTAAATATGGCCGAGACGACATTAGTGACAGTTGCACAATTGGAAGAAAATGTGATCCATGAACCATCTGAAAGCCCTTCAAGTGTGGCACGTAGGCAGCTTGAAATGCTGCAAATGCAGGCAAATGAAGCTTGTGTTAGTTCAGATGTAACAGAAATACAGCCAACTATGCCACAAAGTCTGTCAGAGCCACAGCCAAGTTTGACCACGTTAGACACAAGGCCAGCACCGTCAGATTCAACACAGGCTCAACTGGAGTTAATACATACTAATTTGGAAGTCCCCATTATTATCCCAACAGAAGCAGATGAAATGAAATTGAGTGAGGACACTTCTGAGAAAGAAACACTAGGTTTGGAGCCACAGCTAGAGGCATCAGCAACAAAAGACGATCTAGTCTTGCACCACTCTGATGGGATGGAGACTAAACCAGAGACAAGTGCGAGGCAGGAAGACATGAAAGTACCTGAAAATGAGGGTGAAAGGAAAGAGCCAGAAGACATCAAAACAGAGGAAGATGCAGGAAAGCTCCCTCCCAAGGAAGATTCAGCTGAAAGTAAAACAGACTCAGGAGAAGCTCAAGCTGAATCTACAGAAACAAAATGTGAAGCATCCAAGAAGCAGCGAAGAAGAGGGAGGCCAACCAAAACGAAAAGTGTAAAGGCAAAGCGATCGAGGGGAAGACCCAAAGGTTCAGGCAGCAAAAAAACAAAATCAGAGGATTTGCCACCAGTGAAGGAAGATCCATTTGACAAGAATGAATTTTTGCAAATTTTGATGAAATGGGTGAAAATTATGGTCAGCTGCTCGACCTGTGGCAAATCTCTGCACAACTTGGGAATCATCAACAAGAAGGGAGTTAAAATTAGCCACGTCTGTCGTACACACGAAGGGCCAAATGATGGGGACCTCCTCTGCGACCTATGTGGGAAATCCTTTATGTCTGCTCGTGGCTTTAAAATTCACTGGCAGGAAAACCATGGTAACATGGAGAGAGCAGTCTGCCAGTTTTGTGGTAAGGTTGTGAAAGGATCCTATCTTAGCCAACACATCAACCGTTGTCACACTCATACCACGGAAGCTTACAAATGCGCAATGTGCGGAAAGGGCTTCAAAAGCAAAAGTGCCTGCGATAAACATGAGGTGGTTCACAGAACCGAGAAACCTTTTAAGTGTCCATATTGTCAACGTGGCTTCACCCAACAGGCTAATATGAAACACCACATGAGACAGCACACAGGAGAGCAACCCTACAGATGTGAGACTTGCTCCAAGTCATTTACTCACAATGTAAGTTTGAAGAACCATTTAAAAAGGCAGCATGGTGTGGACTTGTGGCAGATGGGACATACAGGGGGTGGAAGACCTAAGAAAGAAAAACCACCGCCTGTAGAATCGGTGGAAAATAAACCATTTATGTAAACAGTTAAGGGGTCCTAATAGTGACCGTTGGATTAACATGTACATTTCAGTGAGCTGACATGTTTCAGTGGTACTGTAGTCATGTATAACTTTTGCACTGTTTAGTTTTATAGAATAAGGGAGTTAAAATTCAATGCAAAAATAGTAAAAGATGAGGAAAACATGTCTCCTTATGGAATGGTTTGATAAATACTGAACATGTATTTGCATATTTCTGTACATACTTAATGCTGCTACTCAGCCTTGAGCCTGTTTAACATACTTATCCCAGTATTAATTATCATCTCATAGCATAAGTATTGCATGAATGGACAATGGATTCAGCTATTATGGTAGTGGAAAGACAGATTCTAACAATTGTGCAGAAGAGTTTTCAGATATTTGCAGCTGGAATGAAAATGTTTTGTGACAGTATATATACATTGTGTGCTACTTTAGTCTTACCAAATATAGAATTAAGTTTATCCATTTTCAAAATATTGACTTATAAAAGTGTGTGTCCTCATTTGCTGAGGATTAGTATTCAGGGTTTGCCCCAAATAACTTATGTAAAGCCTATAACTATGAAGATAGTCGAAAATGATCAATTCCAAATAACATAATAATCGAAAAGAAAGCAACAAGCAACTACAATAACACCAATTTTTCGCCCATATAGAACCAATGCTCCTCTCCCTTGTTCACCCATTTCCTCTCCCCTCTCCTCCCCTCCCCAAAATAATTGTAAAAATAATGAAATAAAAAGGTGTGCTTCAGGTGCTGGTATCTCAAAACAAAGTAAAATAACAGTCACAAGTTAAATATATCATTTTGTGCACAGAAGCTTAAGGCACTTTACAAATATTGTGTGTTATGTCCGGTTATATTGTGTTATCACTGCTGGCTTTGCTACATTTATATTGTGTTGCATTGTTTGTGTTACCTGCGCTAATTGAATAATAGGATACTATCTGTAAATTGTAATCATAGCTTTCAGTTTAGAAACCACTGATGATTCGGTGTTTCATGCATCCTGATTTGTTAGTTGCATTGTTTATGATTATAGGTCTATATGTTTTCTGTTGTATGTACTTATTCAGTTCACCAATGGATGGTGTACAGGAGTACAGGTATACATGTGTACAGGAGTATAGGTGAACGGGGGTACGGGTGTACAGGAGCACAGGTGTACATGAATGCAGGTGTACAGGAGTACATGTGTACAGGTGTACAGGAGTACAGGTATACCGGAGTATAGGTGTACATGCGTACAGGTGTACAGGAGTACAGGTGAACGGGGGTACGGGTGTACAGGAGCACAGGTGTACATGAGTGCAGGTGTACATGAGTGCAGGTGTACAGGAGTACATGTGTACAGGTGTACAGGAGTACATGAGTATAGGTGTACAAGAGTACAGGTGAACGGGGGTACAGGAGTACATGATTTGTTGTTCTTGTAGTCAGTCGTGCTTTGTCTTTCGTAGTAGTTTTCTTCCCTTTGCCGGTATCGTCATCTACAAAACAATTTTATTTCTTAAATGGTGCCAAAGTAAGATTGCTTCTTCAACAATTTTGTAACTAAGTAGAGTGATATGAAGCGTGCGAGTGTTGTGACAAGTTTTAAAGCGACACCACAAAACTAACCCACTGACTCATTCTTTTAACACCGCCGAAATGAATTTTCGAAATGATATGTAATGTAGATTTTATTGTGAATAAAGAAATGTAAGTTTTCCTTTAGCAATTTCTTTGCTCAGAGCATGTTACGTCTGGTGCATCTTCACTGCTGTATTTATTCCTTTCTTACAGTGACAACTGAACATAACGATGTGCACTGTGTATATGTACGCATGCATGCCTAAAACAACACTGCAGCTTTATATACCTGTTTTCAAATTCTTTTCTTTTTATGTAGATTTTGTTAATTTTACCATAATTATTTTATTCACCATAAATCATTTTTCAATTTTTTTTTAAGCTTTTGAGAAGTGTTTGAAAGTGAAAAAAATTGTCTACGTTAGAGGGAATAACATAAGACGTGTATGGATTAACTGACTAACATCAGTAACATGTAAATGTAGTTTATAAAGACGGCAGACGGCCTCAATATGCTCGTATACATTGTAACAGGATACAGATAAACCGCGCGTATGTGACTGTCTGAGCAACTTTTCAAGATTGTTCTTTTTCTAAGACAGTAAAAACCTTGCAATAGAGAAATTGTTGTGACCAGAGTTACAGTCAGTGTTAGTGTTAATTATTATGGTCACATTGTTGTAGTTCAAGGAAGCTATCTGCTGACACTATTGCGAGGTCGAGCAGCGCTGTTGGCTAGAGGTTTCATTGGATTCGGTATCTAGGGGTTGAAAATCGTTCGCCATTGGTGGTCAACAGTGATGTTAATGGGGCTTATCTGAGAAAGGGGTCATCTTTTAATAAGAAGTGGTAGTCATGATTGGATCAGTGTCATGCCTACCGCCTTATCCCCTGCTCATGATACATGTTTAAGGTATGTATCCTTCGATTCGAGTTATGTTAGACTGATACAAGGGCGTAGGAACCGGGGGGGCGCCAGCCCCCCAGTGAAAAATATGGGGGGCGGAAGTATCATTCCGCCCCCCCCCCGCAAGTCAGAAAACCCCTTTTTCATTTCCAAATGAGAAAAAAAATCTCATTTGGAGCACCAAATTGCATCTAAGGCCAGGTGAAAATGCAAAATTATTTACAAAATGGAGTGGGTGTTGAAGTGTGCTATATTGCACCAAATTGCATCTGAGGCCACCTGGATATGCAAAAAATTTCCCCCTCCCCTTAGACCCCTCCCCAGGCCGGCCATCAGTCTTCAGCCCCCCCCCCACTCAAAAGTACCTTCCTACGCCACTGGACTGATACCATGAGTGCATATTGCAGATACCATGAGTGCATATGGCAGGTTGATTTTCCTACTGCAGAGCTGCATATAATTGCAATTGTGCTTAAAGATAGTCAGTATAGGCCAAAAATGATAGCATAAATTGTTCTCAGACAGATTAGGTAACATACAATATGACTGAATGTCCCAGTGAGGAAAATTTCCTCGAAGGTTGTAATAAAGACAGTTTAAGAATTTTGACCACAGTTGACCATATTTGAATATCTAGCATATTTGGGACCAATACAGTATACCTTTAAAGTCTGACGTACGTCAGACTTCAAAGGCGTTGTTTACATTCGTTATCCTTGATAATGAACTTCTTATTATACCAACCTGTGCGTAGTTCATCAAAGCACGTCGGTTTAGCCTCTACGTCGATTGTTTTATAATTAGGGAAATCGGGGCTGAGGTTGGGATGTAAACTCTCACTGTCTTGAGTGAGGTGCTTGCATTAGCTATATGGTAGCATACGCCCATTAAAATCCCCATTGACTTACACACTAAATCACAAAAGTAATGTGGTCTCTAAGTCTAGATAGAAGTTCTCACTAGCCAAACGCTACCCATCACTGGATAGCTGACAAGTTGGCCTTTCATGGCACCATCAAGTTTCCGTATTATGATTTTGAAGTTTTTTGCTATGAGAGCCTGAAGTTTTCGTCACTTGTAAACCAACCTCTTCTCTCTGTAGTAAACAATATTCGTATGCTGCTCCTGGGAGGCCTAAAGGGGTCTAAAATTGCCTCATTTGACCCAATTTTTTCATCATATGTACTTCCATTTCATGCTCTGCAACATGCAAGCCACCCAAAAAAAAAACCAGATCCTGATTAATAACATATCAAAAAAAAAAGGTTCTCCTACTGCATTTTGGAACTTTTCCTGAAGGAGAACATCCGGGTGGTTTGATATAGACTCTAATAGGAGTATGCCACCATACGGCACGGAGGACTTGGTTACACCTCCTTCGCCACAAGTTCTGCAGAGGGAGGTATATCGTGTATTGCAACATCAAATCTCTAGACAGATTATATTTACGTAGTTATAAATAATCAGAGGTTGAATTGACAATGTCTTAACTGAAGCACGTGATAAGCCACGTGATAGATGGAGAGAATTTGACATGTTGCAACATGAGGACAAAGGGATACGTCATAGATCATTTGGCTGTTCACGCATTTTTTATTTATATATGTATTAATTTTGTGCACATTCTCGTTTACACATCTTTATTACGGTAGAAGCCACGGTCTACGTGGCTAGTTGTCAGCTGCTTTTCCACGGTCATAATTCTGCTTACCAGACACATTATGGACATTTTGTCTGAAATGAAGTGATAACCCGACTGAGCTCGGTCTTTCTGAAAATATCTCTTGAGCAAGGTAAGACGCTCTCGTAGATTTTATTCCACCGAATTAACAATATTTCGCCCAGACACTTCCTCAATACTAATCTTGCGATAGGTAAATCGGAAATTTAAAAAGCAAAATAACTTTCTCGTCATTCGAATGACGTCAGACCAATGGAACGCATTTTTGTGGGATTTTACTACAAATCGCATGGTACAATTGTAATCTGAAATCTTTACATGTTTGTCCATTCTTTCCGAGATGGTTATCACTGCAATTTCATTATTTTCATTTATACCTTGCATAATCGTGTACTGTCATTAAAATCTTGCCTTTGTAACGCAATGATTGTGTGTTGTAATATCTGAGTTAGTCTATGCAAACATTCAAACTCGTAAATGCAACGTGAAAGTTGAGCGTAGTGTAGGGGAGCCAAGGGCTCGCTTTTGGAATCCGTGGACATTCATAAGGGGCTAGGCAGGGGATATATTCTATACTTTTAGTGTACCTTCTGTACTTTGTATTTGTTCACCAACCAAGACCATGTGTAGTATCCATTCCCAGCTTACGAATAGAGGGGGTGGATCAAGTACTGTCATTCTTCATGTCTGGCTCTTGCTCACCCATTGCAGGAAAAGGACAGTTTTTTGGTTCCTTGCTTTAGCAAAAGGAACCTATGTAGTCAGGTTTGTGTGTGTGTATCTGTGTGTGCGTCTGTGACACTTGCTTGGGTACACTGTAACTCAACAAGGGAAAGTTGGACTTAACTAGAACTTGGTATATAGATCCGCCATAGTGAGAAGGTGTGCCCTATTGTTTTAAATGCCTGTGAAGGTCACCAAAGGTCAGTTAGAGGCCAAAAACCAAAATATTGAAAACAGCAATAACTCCCATTGACAGGGTCCGACGACATGGTTGATATTTCGGGAGTAGTTGTGAATGGG
>JAIPMN010020184.1:0-11092 GCA_020650975.1 Apostichopus californicus
TATATATATAAACGATTAACAGCATAAATTAAATGCATTTAAAGCCTAACGGGAAATCTCAGATGTGAATAAATAAGAAGAAATATTCACATTGTTAGGTGAAGAATTCGGTTACAAAACGAAAAAAATATGAATTAACATACATTTTTGATATCGAGAACGAGGTATAACTGATAAATCAACAGATTAAATACCGTATATACGTATAATTGGTACTCTTTAAACTATAGCTTGCAATTGCATGTATATTTCAACTGAATAAATGATTGATCTTTGGATTCAACGTTAATTGGTTTAACCTTGACAACTTTTCATCGGCATAGTGTAAACAATTTTCACCGACATTAAATACAGATAATATTTGTGCTCAAGTTGGCCACGTGTAATGCTACCGTCTTACACATCCGGGTTCCCGCTTTTGAAATTAAATGACATTATATGCTTGACTGACTTAACTTGCACATAAATTATATATATTATAGCTATATAACGTCTTGCATAGGAATACCATTCCTAAAATTGTCTCGAACCCTTCGTTTTGTATTAACACTGTATACCTAAAACAGACCACTGTAATTTTTATTTTTTGGGCAATACATGTCAACGCCATTGTAAATAATAAATGCAAGCAATAAATTTAATGTCATTGCCATTATGACGTCAATACAAATTTTCACTTGTTGTAAAAGTAACGCCGACAAACGCAATCAATATTCTCTGCGTAAATCGTTAACAAAATTATTGAATTTCCGAAAAAAGGTTGAACTATTTATAGTATTAGTGAACTTATATACAACTGCATAACTATATTAATGATGAGGCTTTAACAGTATACGCATGGCAATATAATTGCATTCAACCTTCTCCCGTAGAAATAGACTAAGTTTAAACGAGAAATGAAAATAACCTCTGTGTTTCAAATGCATATTCGTATTGTTTACACTTAATTGAATAGACTTCCCTATAGGTCTTTTATATACAAAGGTTTTGTTTTCCTCAAACACAAACAGAGGGATAGAGTTGTTACTGTCATTTAATTATGACAATGATGAAAGGGGAATCTAAATGCGCAAGAGCACAATGGTTTCCCCGATGGAGTGGTCAATGTATTTATATATGATTATTGATTTAGTACCTTTTTTGTCTTAAATTAGTTGTTTTATAAGTTTTGTCTTTAATAATGACATTTTGTTCAAGGGTGCAGTTCAACAGTTTAAGGCAAATCGTGGCGCTTCCTGTTAATATATACATATGCATCAAAACAGCTGAATCGCAAACAAATATTTGACAATGAGCTAAGAGTTTAATAACCCTTTGTAGTTGACAACTTCCGCCTGTTTCTATTTTGTAAAGTAGATAATAGGTTTTGTATACATGCATACACAACACAACAATTTAAACATCTACTATGCCGTATATCATTTAAACAACTAACTGAGTAATCAAATCGGAAATTCTGCAAACATATCTACCGTGAAAATATTGAATTTAAACACTGAACGATCAATATATGAAACTGTATGATAAAAATAAATCATTCACAACTGTTGAAACCGCAGAGGGAAAACCAGAGGCGGATGTAACAGCTTTTTGTCGCATCACCTTCGATCATTGTGTCGACAAGGTGGTAATGGATGACGTCATGCGAAACAGAGAATACACATTGACACTCTCTTTCGATTTATTATTTGTGCGTGGCTTTCCGACTATTGTGTGGCATATTATATCCGGAAACTTTTCCACCCTTGTACAAACTGGTAATCCATGATCATGGGGTCAATTATGTTGTTCTTCAATATATTATATTTCATACAATTCGATCGCATATTGTTATCATCGTATACACAATCACGTTGGGGTGGGTGTATGTCTGTATATAGACACCCCCATTCATGTGTTAATGAGACATGTGGCTTCCACTTTGGGATCTAAAGCATGGCGGTCATAGAACCTATAGTTGCAGTTCCTTGATAGCATTTCATGATTAGTGGCTTTTATAGAAACACGTGAGTCGAGTACTAATATTCTCAAACCGGCTGGAATGATTGTGCTCAGGTGACCAACTCTAGGCTGGCCTGTAATGTATACAGCATATAGTCGCACCGTGACGATCGACACTGTGGCAATAAAACAATATAGGACATTAATGTCTTCAGGACTGCCAGTGACATTTCTTTCATCGTCAAACTCATGTTCCAGTGAAACCCTCCACGGGAAAAGAGGGAGGAAGACTTGAAAGGGAGGGGTGGGAGAGGATAAGCTGGAAGCCATAGGCTGGTCCTATACTTATAAGATCAGTGTCGTATAGTATAGGCCTTCACGTCTATTTGTCAGTTTATTTCTGCAAATGAGTAAATATAATTTGATAGTTGTGACTGTTATATACGTTAAGATATCTTCTTCTCCTTTGTGTTTTACATGGCGTATCTACCAGATAGGTATCGTCCTATTTTAAGCACTCGTTTATAAAGTGATAAGGTGCCTTCCAATCATTAGGTCCCGAGTTCGAGTCACTCCAAGATTAATGTATGTCGTCCAGTTACAGAGTTGTTGACAATTCATAATCATGGACTTTAAATATGAATGTAAGAGACTGACTTCGGTCAGCTTGAAGCTTTGATAAGCCAATGAGGCTTCTTCGTCGAGTTCCTGGCTTGCATGAGGATCTAAAATACATACATACATATATACATAAAGTCTCGCACACAATGTGTACAGCCTCAGTAAAGGCTATGTGGAATTACGATTTTCCTTATAAATTGAGCCTAGTAATCCATAAGACAATATATTGCGTCACCACCGGAGTAAGATGAATAAAATCGTTGGCCCTTCATTTGAACACTGTATAGTTAATGAAGATTACGACCGGTAGTCACAGAGTCCCTCAGCACGGGTATATAGGATCGAAAACCATCAATTCAGTGGCACACAATGAACGCAAAGCCTATAATCGGTATGTATGGAAGTTTAGGATCAACTGCAGAACCGATTAACCAAATCCAGAAATTCCATGTTCATAAGTCCCTTAAGACTGGCTGGAATCCGATTACAGAAGCAATTCTGTGAATGTGCGCCGGAATGTTAACAACTAATCTATACGTGCATGTGACAAGATTATCTACATCTTGTATACTTATAAAAGGGGCCAACGACATCCTACATCACCATACACCGGCAAGTGGATTAGTCACATTCTGCAGCCATGGAACACGGGCTATAAACTGAGAAATAGGCTATACCCGGATAAGGTAACCGATGCGCAATTGGGTTCTTTCATCGCTAACATAAATAAAGCAACGGTTTTATTACAGGAACTATACATAACATCGAAAACAGACGTTTTTGAATTATTGATAGGCTAACATAAACAACAACGAAGAACATCGATTGTTTTTTTTCCAGCCATATGTCACTGCATAAAACATATTGCAATTCCATGAAATGGGGAATATACGGGTCGCCGGCGCTTCAGTCCTCCTCAAGCCCCTATCCATCCCTCCTCAGAAGCGACTGTGTTGTGCGAGTATAGAGTTCCTCTATAAAGGAACTCTAGTGCAAGGTATACTATCAGTCGAGTTTGTCTTCCAATCTACTTCATAACACAACAAAACCGTTCATAACACTTCATAACACAACAACGATGATCACACAGTCCCGATGTAAGGGGACTGGGGTTGAGAGCGGATCAGTCGTTTGGTAGTTTGGTTTTCGTGCCCAGGTTCTTTCCTGGGCGACTTTTTCTTAAAATGTAAAACAAAAGAGGTAACGTGCCTGTAACATTATATCTTGATTACTGTATATATGTGGTCGCTATTGGTAATGCACCGCTATGACACAGGTGTCGCTAACATGAAAATCCGTTATTGATTCATATTACTAATTTATGTATAAAAATCAGCGAATTAGGCCGAGCAGATGGCTCACCTAATACAACATGATATAAAGGTTTTTGGATTATATCAACCTGAGATATTTATTTCAGCTCCCTGCATGTGACAAGTAATTATAGGTATCACACCACAGTGTAGTGCACGTCCACCTGAGAGGTTAACCATTGTCCGAAAATAGCCCTAACGTGAAACATCTTGGGTGAAACAAGAAGATTCCGCAGCAACACCTGGCAGATGGGTTGGGGAGCACTATGATAAACTTTGAGCTCTTCTAGCTCAAAATCTAAATGGTCATGGCGGAAAAAGTTGAATTTGTTGTGATAACCCATGCCATTAGATATCATATGGTGGGTAGGACATGTCATTTGAAAACTTCTGTCTATGCTCTATCAGCCTTGAAAAGTGACGAGTTTAGTGTGTAAGTCAATGGGAGCAATTAAATGTGGTGTGATACCTACACAAAGACGAAGTCATATTGCTCTTTTGAATTGTAATGTTACACAAGAGACAGAAGTGTGTTCCATGCCAACATTATTACATAATCGTGTATTACCAGTTGACTAATGTGCAGCACAATGTACACCCCCTAGTGGAGCCCTCTTGGTTGGGGGAGGGGGCGGGTCTCGTTGGTGTATGAAGAGAGGGAGTAGTCGGTTAAGACAAATGTGTCTTATTTGGATGAGTAGTTTAGGTAAAAGTTCCTTAAGTAATCATATTAATGCAGTAAGATACACGACCCAAAAATATTGGGAATTCAATTGTATGCTGAAGGACGTGTGATACCGTATTTACTGATCTGAATGAAGTATTTGGTGTCATTTTGGTGAATGGTGTCATTTTGGTGCATGGTGTCATCTTGGTTAAATGGTGTCATTTTGGTGCCACTTTGGTGAATGGTGTCATTTTGGTGAATGGTGTCATTTTGGTGAATGGTGTTATTTTGGTGTTAGATCAATACTGCATGGTCATTGGCTCAGACTGTACAGTTTAGAGGGTAATAGCTCCTATGTTTAAGTGTGGATCTATGCTGAATCATAGTCTTGAACATGATGTATTTCACAGCCCCAAGATAGGTGAAAATATCTGAGTTGTCGTTATGTTTTCAAGACTTCCTAGTTTTAATTTTGATGAAAGTGTCTGAAAATGTCTCCTATCGAGGTTAACTTGATGATGACCTCCGTTCCACAGAGCAAGCCTAAATATGAATCCATTTTTCATAAGTTTAATACGGTACCTTATTATATATGCTATTAATAAACAACGGAGCACCCTTGATGGATGACAACACCATTTGTCTTAACACAAGTTCACATTACATCGTATAGTTATTTTGAGCCTATAAAATGTCTTGTTTTTTACCCAATCGACCTTTTGTTTGTTGCTGAGGAACCACCGTTAAGGTCATTGTGTTTGACTAAGACGTCCAGCCACTTCTATTAATGAGCCTCATATTCAAAGTGGTAAAGTAAATACAAGTTTGACACTTCAAATTGTTTATCAATGTTCTGCAGCATATCAAATTTAATTAATTAATTAATTAATTAAAAATGAAGTTACCTTTAAGTGTATGTAGATCGTTGCAGAAAATCAAATAAATAGGATGTATATAAAGTGAAGTGACGATCATCTCAATGGAAGACATCAATTAACATTTAACATAATATGAAAACATACAAGAGTGTCCATGCTTCATGCAAGGGGGGTGTATACTAAAACAAAGGAGGAAAAACAAAAGAATAACGAGACGAGCAGTTAACGACATCCATTTTATTTGTCACATCATCTCAATCTGTTCCCGAAAGCTTTGGTCAAAGACAATGTATAGAATACACACTGTTTTCTTTGCTTTTAAATAAAGTTCTTTACCTTTTTTTGGTGAAAGAAAAAAAAATATATATATATATCAGAGCCTCATCAAATTGTAGAATTTTTCTCAGAATATCCTTTTTTTTCTTTTCAAACTTTTTCCCAGTTAATCTAAAAGTTGCTACTTGATTTAAAATCCTCTATTGCAAGAAAAAGACATAAAAGAAAGAATAAAACTCAACCTCAATGGAATAATCCACTTCTATGCACCTCTTAGTGAAACAAAACGTTGCCTTTTCTTTTACTTGGAAATCCGTGAAAAAAATTGTTATCAAATATACAATTGCACATTTGCAGCAATAACCTATCCGGTTATATTAATTCTCTTGTTAAAATTTATGCTAACATGATAATGTGATAGAAGTCATAAACATTGTAGTAATGTAAATTTTAAAATTGATTGATTTATTCATTATTGCCACAGTGTCTAAGAAATATCCACTTTGGGAGTCAAATGTTGTCATCATTGTGCAAAAGATTTCACAATAATGATAAAAAAATAAAATATAAACTTCTCCAATAGAAGAGTTTGTCTAGTTTATGAATGGATGTAACACAATGGTAGCCTGGTTGGTAAAATAATATGAAATGTATGATCATATTGGCATCATATTTTATCAAGAAAAGGGTAACAAAATAAAAGAGTTCTAAATCCCCTTCCATCCTATTCTTAAACCTCCATGATCATATGGATTACAATTACATTACCCCATGCTAAAACAAAACAAATATGCATTACAAAAGCAAGCTTCAAACAAGGTCTACCTGCTATAAATATGAAAATAATCATAATCATAATAATAACAAAAACCCATGCAGGAGGGGGGTCTGTCAATAAAGAAGGGACAATATCATGCTAAAAAATTTTGAATTTGTGTATTTGTCTAAAGAAGCACAAGTGAAAATTGACTTGAACTCCATAATAGAGATATGCAAATCCTTACTAAAATATTTCTAACTTTTTGATTTTGTAAAAATAGAGCACACTTTGGATCTATGCAGGTTGTTCTCTCTATGTACCAGGGTTGCCAATAAGGTCAATATGTTCGAGCCTATTAGCATAGATGTATGGAATGACCCAATAAGGTCACACGGTTTGAGCCTATTAGCATCTGTATGGAATGACCCATGGAATATTGACAAAACATTAAAGACAATCACTTCACACCACAGCTATGTAGCGACAGAAGAAAAAAAAACAAAGGAATAAAACATAAAACAATTGCAAATTAATCTAGTGAAATAGCATGCAATAAACATCAAAACAGTTGAGTGTTTAATGCCGATATCTTACTGATTCCTCAGTAGGCTTATGGTATATTAGAAATGGTCCAATAAAGAGAACATGTTTTACTTGCTATATAAATTGACTTTGTTTGAAGAGCAGGAATCTTCTCAATACTTTATTACTTATACCATTGAAAGTGTAAGCATAAATGACACTAAAAATAAGAACGTCATACATATCGCCAACTTACAAACTTTTCAAATTTGCAAAAGAAATATAAAATAGCCACAAAGGAATATATTATGCAAGGAAGAAGCATATACCTTGTTTTGCCCATTGAAATTAACCTTTTTTTTTTCTTTTTTTTTCAACAACTTTGAAATTAATCTGCTAAATTTGCTTTTGTATATTACTTTGGAAATGGTCATTATTTAACTGAAATTGATGGGTGGAAAACTTGTTGACGAAATATGAATTTCAACAAAACGGCGAAAAAAGAACAAAAATTCTCCCCTTTCCCAACCCGATAAAATTATAAGCAAATCTTACTGTGCAAAAAAAAAATGATGGTTACTTGGACATGCTCATAAAGTGCTTCTTAGTTTGTGGTGGAAAAAACTTAAATTTTCGCAAATTATAGTTTGCAAAAGAAAAATACATCCAAGTGCTGCCTTTCAGCTTCAAAGCATAGACGTGCATAATCGTAACCCTGGATAAACTGTGGAAATATTGAACTTGCATAGAATAAATCTAAAGACCTCTTTTAAAATCAATCTCTTTTTTATTTTTTATTTAAACAGCCTCAAAAGTAATACCAATAGCACACTGTGCCTCATTTATAGTTGCATGACCATTTCATACTGAATATCATTAATGTTTTAGTCACAAACATACAGCAATACACAGTTTGGAAAGTTAAGAAATCGACTCATTCTCTGTGACCTGATCTTGATGTCACCATGTCAACATGTAACAAGTAACTATAAACCAGCTGTTGCCACGACAACGGAAAAAAAAGCGTTTTTTTTCTTTTTACGAAAGATAAATTAATATTTGGCTTACAAAAAGAAAAACACATTATTAGTGTTAAATTAAATGACAAGGAATGAGACGCAATTTTACACCGAAGTTACACGTATGGGTTCCAAACATATAGTCATACCCAGAGAATTCAAATTACTTGCCTGCATATCATCATATGGAACTGGAAAAGCAAGTCAATCAAGAAAGAAAGAACAAGAAAAAAAAAATAGAGAGAAAATATTAATATCTGTGGTTAAAGAATTGAGCTCTCAGTGGAACACTGAATCCTCAATAAGGCACACTATATATATATACCGTATGACATGTTATATATTAAAATTCAAAGATTACTCTTAGATCCACAAAGTATACCGTAGGCCCTTGATTCTTGATAATTAGTTTCTAATACTGACATCTTTCCAAGGAAAAATTACTCCCCCTCCCCACCCCTACTTTTTTTTTAGCTCTCGTCCTCAGATCAGGGATGGGCCTGGGGGAAAAAAAAGCATGGAACTTGCGGAAATTGCGGTATAGGCTCCAGTTTGCGTATGCTACAGTGTGTTAGGATAATAGTTTTTGTCTCCGAGGTAGAAAAGAAAGCACGGGTATTCCGCGAATTCTCGGAAAAAGCTCATGCCTGTCAGATGATAAACCACGTAACAATACGCTAATGTCACGTATAAGGCTGTACTATGACAGATGGCAATACTGTACCTTATAGCAAGCACATAGAGTTATTACACTGTAATTCATGCACTGTGTAGTTTGCTGCAAGCCAATCAAACATCGCATGTACACGCATATCGGGTCGACGTAGAAAGCTGAGACTTAAAAATTCAATTGTTTTTATTATGATTTGAATATTCCTATAAATAGCAAAACAAGTTAAGGCAAGACTTTTAAGCGTTTTTTTATATTTTTTTTTAAAGTACCATAAAATATACACAAATCATGCCAAGCGCAAAGTGTTGTGAGACATATTTTAATTTCAGAGACGATTAACTTCAGAGCCTCACAGATCTTTAAATGGAAGATTATATTCCATCTATCTTTCAAAATTAAAATTGCCATGAAAGCTATTCATGGACTTCCAACTAAAGTGACCGTCAATTTTTCTTTAATGTTCATGATATAACTAGAAAATATCATAATTTACATGTGATGATGCATATGGCATAGTTATGAATCAATGGAAAACAAGAGAATGTATGGATGGTTTTTTTTTAATGTAATCTTCAGTAGATAAATGGCTGTACACAATGGCATATGAAGACTTGACTTGGGTAGCAAAAGCATATCAAACAGTCAGCACAAGGCTATAAACAATAAACTATATTTTAGAATCAGCAATGCCAAAACTAATATCTATCAAGGAAACTAAATAATGCAGATGGTAACGGAATTATCATTAAAAAAATAAATACTCAAACACAATTGTCTGGCCTCAAGTTTTTTTTTCCACATAATTAAACTTCTTATCAGCTGTTTTGTGGGGAGGGAGGGGCGGAGGGGGGGGGGGTTTGTTTTCAAGTTCCTCTATCACATCAGGGAGATGTTAGGGCTTAAATATGACAATGTTTATGTTTGTTATCTCCTATGACAGGTCTGTTTTATGGTTAATGCTATTGTTTTTCCCCTTTCCTTTTAAACTATGTAATATATTATGTAGTTTATTATCAACAGTAATATTAACAACGTTTTTTGATGTCTACAGTGGGGTTGAGGGGCCGCATTGAGACTTGGGGGTAATTATGTCCCCTGACCCTCTCTGAAGTCTTCATATGTCTTCATTATGAACATGAACATATGTTATTCTTCATTCCATTTTTCACCAGGCCACCTAAATGACCCTGTGTCCCAGGGGTGCAGGGCTCTGACCCCACTCCACCCCCTCTCTCCCCTATAGGCAGAATGTCTGGAAAATATGTGTTAAACAAATTAATCCTCTTGGAAGTTGTACACTGATAAATAAAAAACAGCATTTTTGAATTTGGTTGAAAAACGAAGGTTCATGATTTGAATTATTTTCAACATTTCATAGCCTGGTCTCTTATCAGAAATTGCAATGTAACATCTTTTTATGATGTAAAGGTATACAATGACATCATTAGCTTGATCAAACTCAGCTTTTAAAGTTGCTTTAATGATACTGGACAGTAGATCAAATATGCTACATAGTCATTGTACTATGATACTACACTGGATAATTCATACCAACTGCACTGTGAGCCCAAAGACTGCCATCTCAAAAGCTTGTCTACGTATCGTATGGTGCGTGTAAATATTCTAACGACACAGAGGAGGGAATGATATGGATATAAAAATATAAATGTAAATGAAGCTGATTTAAAAGCAATTTGCCTAATGTACTTTCAGGGTCCACACTGTACATCCCACAGAGAAATGTAACTCAAGACGAGACGGTTAAACACAAGCCGACAGATGAAAAAGTAATTATTGATGTGTCAGGCTAGACCTTGATTAGCTTTGACAGATTAGACCAACATGTTCCCTAGAGCTGGATTGTTATTCATTTCTAGGGCAGTCTTTCTTCACTTTGATCAAGGAAGTGTTGATTCAGTCACTTATTTCTTCCCCCCCCCCACCCTCCCCACCTCTCCCTTTATCAGGCACTGACATACACAGTCATAAAGCCATTTGGAAAGGGTTTTCTCCACCAAAAATGAGGTGAAAAATTTATGAAAATTTGCAGCAATATGATGATGAGAAGCAGCACTTTGTAACTTAACAAACAGTAAAAAACTACATCCATATGATTCTGAAAATTATTTTACCTCTCGGAGAACGAGTCAAGGTTGCAGGCTTATCATGGCAAATATTAGGCTTAAAGGTGAAAGGTAAACATCGACCACGAGCAATATACCAGCATGCAGTGTTTCTATACATCGACAAAAACTGAACAGAGGGAAATTTAACAACCAGAATTTCTCACTGTGCGTCATGTCCTTAGTTGAACTGGAGTTCATTCATACTTAGTAAAGATTCCTAAATCCTATTGGTCCATTCAGGTCAGCTGACCGTGGTTAATCCTGTGAGTAACGCACGGTAAAATTACGGGGCATCA
>JAIPMN010020185.1:0-31182 GCA_020650975.1 Apostichopus californicus
TATATACAGATTTATATTTTTACTTTTGAACTGGATTGGGTTACAACTTAAGAGGATGTAAAATTAACAATTACACGATGACTGTTTCATATTCATATCGAGATGTATCCATATTTTGAGTTAGAAAAATTGGATGAGAACATTTAAAAAAAACATAAAAACAAAGTTGTTGATGTGTTTCTATGGTATCACACCTGTTTGCTGAACTTCTGGTACAAAACATGTGTCAACTTCACATGTTGTTATTTCTCAATGGTTCTCAGGAACTGAATAATGCAAATTTCACCAGCAGGATGCTCAGAATACATTCCTCTTTCATCAATCCAAATATATATCTTTAATCTGGACTATCCCTGTAACTAAATGATAACACAGTGTTAACACTGTGTTACAGTATTAACACTGTATTTAATACCCTCCATGCAATATATATATATACTTCCACGACAAAGATAATACAAATATTCTTACTTTCATATGTATTCCTGAGGTAGGAGAGCTCCTCATTTAACTTCTCGACCTGATGCATTAAATTTTCTTTCATCTGAGTCCATTCTGTCTTCTCCTCAGAGTGCAACTGTCATCAGATTAAATGAATTCAACAAACATTAACACTAAGTTGTTAGCTAGACGTAACGAAATGCAGAAAAGATAATCATCTTGTTTGGTGCATATTCAATGTTTTGTATAAATTTTAACTATTTCTCGAATCTATTTTTGTTTTCAGTCTTTTGAATACATGTGTTTCAATGTACACAAATACTGTACCAACATTGAGGAACATGGGGATGAATGACTTTGTTTTCTGTGGGGAAATCACACAATTTCCTTATAACTCTCATTCAAGAAAAGAGCACTTGTAGTTGATCAAAAACAGTACCCTACTTTTCATGTGGGAGAAAGGGTACTATCTAACATCACAAAATTGGAAATGGGATATATTAAGGTTTTTTCTTCCCAAAATTGGGAGTGTGGGTGGGTGGGGAGGGGTATTTTTCTTTATCGATGCTGTTCCTTTTGTCAATTTTTCTTTTCATGTGATTTTGTTATTAAAAGCAAAACAGTAGCTCACCTCATTTTCTTGTTTACTCTGGTATTCCAGTTTTGAAAATTGCTGAGTCATCTTCATCACATTCCCTTCACTCACCTCTTGCTGGTTGTGAAGAGCTGTGTTTTTTTCCTGAAGGGAAATAAAGAAACAAATGGGGTATGGGTTAGGGTTAAAATCTAGAGAAATGACTCAAAAGACTCATAATTATGAAGTGTGACAAAGGTACAAAACAATGCAAACTTCATTATCAAATAACATAATTGTACACAATTTTTCACCAGTGTCAAATACATATATTGTCTTGAGAATTAAATATTGCATTGAAACATATATGCGTGTGTGTGTGTGTGTGTGTGCGATCCTGACTTTAATGTCTTAACTCAAAGGTGTTCGTTGGACTATATCCAGTGCAATCAATTTGCCCTAGTAGTAAGGTCACCCCTCCCTACACCTAAACTTGTCTCATATTTGCAAACCAAGAAAGATCTGTCTACACCCAAAGTATTTTTTCGACCTCATCGTCAGTTTATTGTTTCTACAGCTGGCATTATGATTACAGTTATGACAGTAACAATAGTACATTTTGGGGTTCTTTGTTTGAAGCTGTTTGTTTGCTAAGAAGTATGCAGACACCTTACCTTTAAGTAAATGACTATGTGTTCTGAATCTGTATGACATGAATGAGCTCTAAATAGGGCTTTCAGATATTCATAATTTTACCAAAGCGCTTGACATTCTTAAACACATATATCATTGCTGCCCAAAGCTAGGGTAAAGCTCTACAGATTCAATGGATTTACTTTCTATTATTAAATAAACTTCCATCAATCAATCTTCTTTTGAAAATTGAACAAAAATAATAATAATAATCTTGTGTCTATGGCGATACCTGAAGTTTCTGGACCTCGACAGTGAGTGCTTCGGCGCATTGTTCCATTACATGGTCGGGCACCTCTTCATCGATAATACCCATCGGAGACTCCCTATCGTCTCCTCTGGGAGGTGTAGTATCCCCTGATTGGCCTGCTGTTGGGGTGTCGCTGCTACGTAGAACCAATCGGGACCTCAGACTGTATGCAGCCTTCTTTTTAGGTGTGGTTATTGTCTGGCAGGAAAATATCAGTACAAGAAATTAAGATCATGAAGGCACTCTCGCACCCTGTGCGTATTCTTCAATCATCTCGGGCGGAGGTAAATTGACAGCGTCGCTCACAAACTATTCACCCATCCAAGGGGACAGTACCGTAATTAAACTGAGTCCCAGACTCGTTTTGAAGATCTTAAGTTGTTTTGATAACCAGAATGATTGCAAGATAGAAACTCGGGATATTGTCCTTACAAGTTTCAGTTTAGGATTAGTGGAGGGACTTAAGTAATTACCCAACAAAATCATGATGTATAAAGAAAGCTCAAGGCAATATACTGTAAATGATCTGCATGTTGACCTCCTGGCAAACCTAAGATGGTAGGAATGGTTGTCATACAAGACAGATAGTAGTTGTTGTTAATAATTAAAGTCCTAAAACCATCATCTCCTGTCCCATGTCACTTTATAATAATTCTGGTACAAAATTTGGTCTCCATCGCCTCACCTTAATGGTTTGCATGTGCATATCATGCATGGCGTCTCTTTCGAGTCTGCTCTTGGCCTTCATGCCCTCCAGGGCCGTCTCTAACTCCCGTACATTCCTCCTGGATGACTCCAACTCTCCCTGCATCTCCGTACTCTTACGATGGAACAACTCCTTCTGTTCGGCGGCCTCTTGACGGGTCTAACAAGAATAATTTGTGGCGTGGAGAAAATTAGAAAAATCAAGGTTGAGCTCCTTGAAAGATAGAAGAGCAACCCCAATATCACACTACAAAACCACACACTAATACAAACAACCATCAATCATGTATATAATTGACAAGAACAAGACCATATTATGAAATGAACACGAAGCCTACTGGGAGGCCTCACCCAAATCAAAGGACCAGGTAGGTTGCTATATAAGGTTACAAAACCCTAAATGCCAGTAGCACCAAAGAGAACTTATAAATTCTGTCAATCCTCTGACTGGCTGTGAAGCCGACTGTTCACAATTGTCCTGTTGAGGAGGGAGGTGGAGGGGGAGGGGAAAGAGAGTACAAGTAAAGGGATTACTTTCTTGAGTTTTGATATTTTCATGTTGTTTATCACAAAATACTGAAATCTGCACTAATTTGTGTCCCACAGTGTTCACTATCAATGGTATTTTGCTATGCAGTACCATATATTCTTTGAATTAACAAGAAGTTAAAAGTTGATATTATACAGTGTGACATCAGATTACTGTTGTGCTGTATCCTAATCCAATATTAAATTACTTTGTTGTAGAATTGTTTTAGTTATGACCTTTAACCTTACAACCAATGTTTGAACAAGTTCAATGAAGAAAGCACTGACATTAGTCACGTGTGGTAGAACACTCATTACATAACAATGAATCAATTTAAATTTTACCTTACACAAGAGAATTTGATAGTGGCAAAAATAATTTATCTCTAAAAATTGAACATTTCAGTTGGAAGTCATAATTTTGACCTGCAATGTCAAAATTTTGTCCTTTCTTAAAAGTTGATATTTCCAAGATAAGAAGTCAAGATATTTATATTAAAAATGTTGAAATTTTGAATAATAAAATTACAGTTTGACCCTTTTAATAAACCACTGTAGAATGATGAGCGATAGACCAGAAAATATAAACAAAATATAAACAAGAAATTACCGAATCTAACTGGGCTTGCAACTCCTGCAGCTGTGCCTTCTGTCTTTCTACAGTTGCCACGGGAACTTGCATTGATGTCGGTGTGCTTGAAGGTGTCCCATCAAAACGGAAGTTACCAGCGTCTGAAATAATTGAAATGTTATAAATATTTGCGACTTTCAAGACACAGCATGAAATTCAACCTGTTAAATAGATTTAATTCAAGTCTCATTTGGGAGATGATAAACAGAATAATATGGCAGAGATTCAATGCAGTGGTAACCTAAAATATATCATATACAGTAACTGTAATCTTAGGATTAGACTGAAAAACAGCTGATTACACCAGTTTGGGCAGGACAAAAATATTTCAAATTTGTTTTTACAAAGAAACTGGTTTCTTGGTGGCCAAATAAATAGTTGGATGAGGAGTTGCAATGAGGGGGGGGGGGGGCAAACTAGAAACCCCCCCAAAGAGTTCAGTAATGATAAAACTGTTTATTAAGTTATGCTACTAACCATCCACATTTTCTTTCAGTTCTTGAAATGCTTTGTCCAGCTGGGCACATTTCTCTGCGGTGAAGTCGAGTCCACTCTGAACCATTTCCATAGTTTTGAGTCTTTGCACCTCCTCTCTCAGTTTCTTGTTCTCTATAGCGTACTTTAGCACCATGGGGTTGTGCTCCACAAGCTCTTTCATGGCACGGACCTCTGCTGTTAACGATTGCTGTGAAAGAATATGGTCGGCCAGAAAAATAACTCTATGCTACTATTTCTATTACATACTGCATAACTACCTGTTGTTCTGTTTTGTTTATTACGTAACTTGAGACTGAAACAAAAACAGGACTTATTATTTGTTATTTGTTGACAGCAGAAAAGAATAATTATGAATTCCTGCAAGCTGACATTTGAATCAGAAGGGTGTTAAAGCAAAGCAAAAATGTGCTATTTTCTTCCAGGGTTAGGACTCACTCACTACCTGGACCCTCCACCCTTTTACCTTTAGAACCAAATATGTCAGACCATAACTGTAATTTATGTGTGATTATAGTTATGCACATTTTTGACATACTTAATGTTTATGGAAATGGTCAGATTAAAACTTACTCTAAGTTATCACATTACTGCACACATTTGCAAACACCTAGTTGAGTTGCAAATTGTAGGCTTTCTACTTTCTCTGAAAACCGAGCTTACTAAATGCCAATATATTCGAACTTAGGAACTTCACATCACACGATAGGCTACGGTTAGGTTTACCATCTCTATATTATTAGTTCTACTATTTAGTATTAAAATTAGATCTGTTTGCTGCTGACTTCTTTTCTATCTTTACTACGTTATCAAATCTACATGGTATTACTCAAAAGAAGATTACAATTATTCAGATTAAAGATACCTCTTTCTCTGTCAGTGACATCTGTTTATTTTTCTGGAGCTGAGCGATTGTGTTCTCCCTGAACCTGGTAATCATCTTAGAGGACTGAATGAATTTGTCTTTCTTCCTGCAGAGGTTCTCCAACTGAGAAACCCTGTCAGTTAAATCCTACAAAAAAACCAAAACCAAAAAAAGATCAAATTAATATTCATTATTAATAAAAGAATTGTGACAAAGAAATACTTTCTTGTGAGACAACTAAGAAATATCTAAATCAAGATGAGAAATATTCAAAAATTTATTGGGAAGATACCTTTACTGATTCTTCTCTCAGTTTCATCGCATTATAAAAGTTTTTCTTCCACTTCCTGATCTCTGATGATGATACCCCAACGTTCTGACTACCAACCGATGCTTCATCTAAAGAAAGGCAATAAGAAGGTGTTTGGAATATTCGACAGCAGACAATATCTTCCGCATGCAATGTCCTTTGGTGCTTCTCCGTCATTCAAGATATCTTTTGCGTTTTAACTATTCAGTTTTCACTCATTACAACATATAGTTGGCACATAAAATATCTCAGCATTACAACTTGAGTGTAGAAAGCAAAGATTAACATCAACTTCAGTAAATATTAAACTATTTTCATAATTACATTAGATTAAAGGGAAACTTATTGAAAGTTATTTTTATTAAAATAATGATAAAGATGGTCGCAAATACACTTACTGTTTTTATCTTCGCCTGTGGCTGGTCCGAGGGGGTTAGGTATCGTTCCAGTTTGAAACTGACAGAGCTCCTCCTTCAGTCGTCGGATCTCGGCTTGCAAGTGGCTAACGTTACCCTGGGCGTCTTCATTCACAACGGCCTAAAGGTAAATCGGGAGTGACACCAAACTGATCGGAACAGACTGAACAACCTCTTTTACAAGTTGTGGTCAATTCTCATATCTTGAGGATAAACAAAGTACCATCCGGTTAGATGTTACTGCTTATCCAAATAATTGGTACTTAGGACTAAAGTTAAAATATCTGAAATGTTGAAGAAAATGTTAGAGAGACTATTCAGCATTTTAGATATGTTTATAGATCAATTTCAGAGAAACTGCTCACTTTTATATTGTTAGTAACAGACTAGTACCAGCCTCCCTTTGAATTTATCTCTGCTGAGAGCTATTTGTCTCTTCCGCACTTAAAAGAAAATGTAAAGGAACACCAACCTTGTTCTTGATCATCTTAGCTCTCCTGGCAAAGTTCAGCGTTGAAAGCGTCTCGCCAAAACATCTGCGTGAATTAAAACAGCCCTTTTAGTGATTTTTTATAAGCTTTAATATTGTTGTAAACTGATTTATTATCCACTGGTTTTCTTTTTTGTTAATCTTCTTGGTAAGATGATCAAGAGGTATTTGAGCCAAAGTCTCAGCAGCAAACATATCAAAAACCAAAACTATTCCCAAAAAATATAAATAGTATAGTTTTCTTTGTACTTGAATGAACAAATCATGCAGCTATAAATTCATAACTTCTATATTTCCTTTCTCTGAGACATTCGCACAATCAAGAAATGCAGTTTTCATGTTGATAAAGAAATTTGCGACTAAATTAATGAATCTACCACACTCTTGAGCTGGAAAACTCGTCTGAACATTACCTTTTCAAACAGAGATAAAAGCAATAGTACAAAAATTACTCACTTGGCACCTGGATGGACATTGGCAATGATGAATGTTTTGGAATTTCCACCCAGGGAATCCTGAGGAAACAAACAAACCAAAAGTGTATTTAAATACACACTAATATCCAACAGATCTCTGAATAAAATCAAGCTACGTTAATATGAGGAGTATCACTTTCTGCATTTCCTGATTACAAAATAATCTTCAAAAACTTAGGTCCACTCAAACCAACAAACTTATGTCACCGAAATACCTGATTATTAGTGGTAAGCAACTTGAAGCAAGAATGAATTATGCGTTCAGTAGAAAAACAAGAAAATTGAATCAGCAAAGCTTGTGTGTTCGGTAGAACTTGATAATTCATTTTCAGGCATTCCCTCCTTGCATGAGTCTAAATAAGTTTGTGCTGTGGATCAACTTAAATCCATTGTGTATTGCAGGACAAACATTTCAGAGTTTCTCCACAGTTATTCCTATGTAAGCAACTGAACAACATTATATTTAAACTAATAATCAAAGAAATAAATAACAAAATTTCCTGAAAATTATTAGGACTTTCCCTAGTTCAACTTTAACAAGTAATAAAATGCAAAGAAAACTTTGAAGTTATGTTCTAAATATCACCAAAAAATGTGCCAAATTTTCAGCAAGTTTTTTTGCCTGCAAAAACTCACCCTGAGAAGGAAACTCAACTTAGAGTTCCTGTAAGGAACAAATCGTTTCTTTCCGTGGGCTATGTCGACTAACGCCATGATCACGTTGCCCAACGTGGAAAGTGATTTATTGATGCTGCCGGCTTCCTTTAGCCTGATGCCATCGGTTTTAGTATCCTTCTGCCTCTCGGAACCAGCCAAGTCCACCAGATGCAGCTGACTGACTTTTACATTAGCTACTCCAGCCTTCTTTTCCTGAAAAAACGAAATATGTCATGAAATTTATAATCGGGTTCCGATATGAATAGGATGGAAAGTATTCAAGGTCACACACTGACACATGAATATGTTTTTCTCTGTAAGTTAAATATCAACATTAGGAGGAGGCGATCCATGGCATTTACCTTAGCCAATTTTGTAATCTTATTGAGGGATCATTCAGCTCAGGAAAAAAAGAATTTAGACCTCAATGGCCAAACACTTTGATATGAAGACTACAAGTGCAGGGGCTGTAAGAACTTCATTGCATCTCCATTAAGATTAGATTTAAAAAAATATGTCAACAGACATTTCATCAGATATGCTTGAAAATTATCAACACAGGGATGATGGTGTTGGTGAAACATACAACTCATTTTACCTTGGTTTCTATGGAAACAGTAAAGACTGCATGACTCCTAGAGCTCTCCCTGTTCATTGATGTTGCGGCAACTCTCCTGTTCAGCCAGCCAGCTGATAAGACCTGAGGAATAAATCAAGTTATCAAACAAAATAGAAACAATTAATAAATTGCACCAAACCGATAGAACAAAGAAATAAATGCTTGACTTACGACCTCTTATTGTTTCAGTTTTTATTTACAATCTAAGGGATGAAATGACCACATTCTAGAGAAAACAAAAGGCGCCATATACAGCCATCATTGGTTATGCTTGCAAATTATTCTCTGTGTTAGGTCTTATTGTGTCAACTAGATCCTTTTATCTTGAAATATTTTGTTCAGAGATTTTTCCAATGCTCTCCTCTTGTGGGATCAACACAGCAAGGCATAGTTCTGTGGAATATCACTTATATGGGCAATTTCAGCATTATACAATCTAATTTCTCCTTCTTACATTATATGCCTCATACGGGCTATTCACAGTCTGTTCTATGATTCCATCAACAAAGACTCCTTTCTTCATATTCTCTCTGAGGTTGAGACCGGCCGAGGCAGGATCCAGAAGGTCAAATATCTGTTCGTTGTATATCTCAAGAAATGAACATCGACAGAGGAACTCAAACTTGTCACCTTGCTGTGAAGTTGAACAGAAGAAATCAACCGTAGACACATTCTTGATAACTAATGTTTGACACACACAAAATATGACATGAAATATTCTGATTGATATCCTTGTATCATTTCCTTGATGATGTGGATATTAATTTATTGATTCAGCTCTTACCTTCTCCCTCTCTCTGTTGACCAAGCTAAAAAGATATTCAAAGCTTCTTGGAATGACACCACGGAGCTCATGATGAAAGTTATCTCCCTTTTCGGATGGTCCTGTAACGTCAAAAAAATAACCATGAGATTTCGTACATAACATAAAATTCTTTCAATGCAAATAGTTAAAGCCAGCTTAAAACCTGCTTTAAAGCATGAGACTGTGTGTGCAAAATGATCTCATACCACTAACAGTTTCAATTATAAGTTGTTTTTTCCATTCCTTGTTCGATATTGTTAAATTTCATGATTATGGAAAGATCTCAAACTTACCGAGCATAGTGAATGTTTTTCCTGATCCTGTTTGGCCACTGAGAAAAAGTAAAATATGAAAAATGTGAAAGTCGCTAGAAATACTCAATACAATTAATGCGGCAGATTTTATTGACTAGAATTTATCCTTATTATCAAAATCTCTTAACAGAATACCAGGAAGATGTTTAATTTCCCAGGACTGATTCAGTTCTAGAGTTCATCAGAGTGCTCTATAAACTGAGAAGACACTTCACAAACACCTCAGACAATGATTTATCATTTATAATTTCTGTTTTACAAAGAAATAAAAATATGAAATAGTAAAACAAAAGCAAACAAAACAAACAAAAAAAGAAATTTACCAGAGAAGTATTTCAACTTACTATGCAAATATTGTTCCATTGTAACCTTTGACACAACTTTCTATTGTTCTCTTGCCAACAGCTGTAAATACTTCTTCCTACAGAATATGCAAAGTTATATTAATTTACATATCAAGGAAGAAAACATTCTGAAAAAATAAAATGCAAAGAATGAAATAAAAGCAAAAATACAACACTGAATGATTTAACATGTGAAATGGGATGTATTCTTAACTTTCCAAACATCAAAACATCTTGCATTGAAAAGAACATTCCTAAGATAAACAAGTACAGTACAACAATAAATGCATATAAATAGTTTCAGTTTACACTGGTCTTGCACAGTAATATATTGGCACTAAGGCTTCAAGACTGCAATTTTTTATACTACATAATGTATGTTTAATACTGATCAAATGGTAGATATTTCATTTTAAAATCTATCCTTACTGTCACTTGCATGCAAATTTGCA
The DNA here is from genome assembly GCA_020650975.1 of Apostichopus californicus. NCBI lineage: Eukaryota > Metazoa > Echinodermata > Holothuroidea > Aspidochirotida > Stichopodidae > Apostichopus > Apostichopus californicus. Next base: position 10,066 of record JAIPMN010020185.1, read on the forward strand.
AAACTAAAAGAAATAAACAGTCGTAGGCAGTGATGCAGAGAGTCAACCAGCAATAAATCAAAACAAACCAAAAACAAAAAACCAGCAAGAGCTAGATCTTAATTTGTCTCTTTAACCAATTCACAAACATTTAAAATATTTGCAAATTGTTTCATGTCAACTGCAGTGATGCGTACATTCATTCATTGCATATGTTTCCTCCTGCTACTAGAAAGCAATTTTTTGCTTTTAATGAATTTAAAGACTTTACACAACAAACTTTGCATACATGATGATACATGTATCATATTCTTGGACAATATCCGATGATCATGTTATGATTACTTCAAAGTAGCCATCACACAGTGAGCAGTAACACACAGTATACCTGAGTGGTGTCAGGATCGGCAACATGATCAAACGTAAAGACCTTCTTCTCTGCCTTTATCCGTAGAATGACAGTATCGGGCTTCTGAACATCTAGACATTGGCCGTAATTAACCAACCCTTCAGAGTCATCTGGAGGTCTGACTCTAAGGAAAACCTTTATGGAGTCGCCATCAGAACTGATAGACAAAAAAAAAAAAAAAATACAATGGTACTATTAATTACATTTCTGCAGATTTTCTAACATGTCGTTATATTCAGTAGGTAAGGTCGGTTGCATGGTATATTTGAGTATCAAAGGCTCATTCGCATTCTTGATCTGCGTAGGTTCAGTGGCTTGACCAATAATAGCATCGCCTCAACTATTTATCTTGTTCTGTATATATGCCAGTCTGTACATGTGATAGTGTTACCTTGTATTATCAGCGTATAGTATGCATGAGGATTAAGAGATACCAAAGAGGTACATTTTACTATTATGGTTAATGGAGTTTTAAATGTAAAAGTGTAATTGTAGACATTATTTGAATTGCGTCTTTTGAGGTTTGCATGGTATTTTTTTGTCTTTATGTGATATATTTTGTATATTTTGTACTGCTTGCGATTTATCGATTCATTACGTGAATGGTGATATATTTATTATATTATTGTACGTTAATTGAGAATTTATATATTTTATGTAGTTTTCACGGATGCACTTTAGATGCAAATCATCCAGTCAAGGCCTGGTATCTTTCTTGTCTATATCTCACTCTCGACACAAATGGCACATTTTCTTTCTACAAGAATATCCTGACCTGTTAGGTTCAATAGCATCCTGTTCGAATGATTTGGCATCTGCATGTTACTACTTTTCAATAGCAATTGGCTGTGCTCTCAATAAACCCGAACACCTATAACATACCTGTGTCATTGACAATAAACTTTTATTTGAAAACTTTCAAAAGCTGTTATATAGCAAAAAACAGCAGAGAATGAAACAAGATGAAGTTATTTTAATAATAAAATGAAGTTACAATATAAAGAACCTGTTTCCTTGCAAGAAGAGAAATTAACATCCTTGTAGGCAACTTTATCATAAAAACTATCAAATCACTGTCCTATATTGGCTATATTATATTAAAGCCAAACGTTATTTGAACAGTTGTAAAACTAGTGACATTATGATCGTTAACACTCACTTTGTATCTGGCTCGTTGCTTCTGAGAGAATCTGGGATAACAAAAGACAAACATTGTGCAAATAATTTTAGCCCACTACCATCATTCACAGTCAGCACAATCCTACAACGACAAAATTAAGTCATACTGCCTATGATATTTAAGCAAACATCTGCACAAACATGTGGTCAATGGTAAGTGTAGGTGAGGGCATGTCACTCAGGTCTAGGCCTAGGCAAAATTAGGAAAATTATCATCATTCCTTAACATTTGGTTCAGCCCTTAGCCTAATATTGCTATCGTGAATTTACCTTTTAAGCTATAGCCTAGGCCTAGACATATCAACATACATTTTGAGTCCCCACAATAGCAAAGGAATCACCCGCATTTTTTTTCACCATACAATATTTACAGTAAATGCTAAGGAAATATAGGCAAGAGCCATCAGTTCTGTACTAAAGTAAGGTTAGGTTAACTCAGTTACTTTAAGTAGCCTAGGTTATACTAAATAGGTTACTATTACTAACGTCAGTCTATATACGACTAGGCATATAAACCTAGATATGATACAGTAGCCTACGTAGGCTAACGTACAGTAGGCTAATGATACAGTAGGCTAACGTTAGAGTATTTTTAGCATGAGAACATAACGTATGTTTAGCTTGGATTTATTGTTTTAGGGGAAAGTTTACATCGTCTTTTCGAAATTCTGGACAAGAACAAACTAAAGGAAATAAAGGCATACCTGATTTACTCATTATAAAAACGTTGGATGCAACAGTGATTCATTGGCAGCTATTATTTTAACGTGTTCCTGACCCAGTTAATATGATAAGTTTCAAATAAAGGCGCCCTGTCGATATCACGATATTTACCAAACTAGAAACGAATAATACGAAGAAGAGTAGCGCCATCTCTATAACTTGAACTGAATTTGTCTTTTGTTTGGAACGCCAACATTAGCACTTTGGCAGAGATTGCACTTGGGCTAAATTAGAGTACTGTGCATGAAACATTACTTAGAGCAGGGTTTGAGTAACCTTGGTTTCAGATGCTCAAAATGACAGAAATCCTCATACCCAAATGGAAATGTGACCCTTTAAGCCTTCCATCGTATTAACTTAAAATCTCGAAGGTCAAGTGGTCTGTGGAGATGACGGTCGAATATAATTTATGGGTAAAGTGTCTTGGTAAGTAAGACTAATGGACTGCAAACTGGTTTCTGAAGTACCGATAGTCAATATAGGTAACTGTTGAGCCTGCTTGCTGGACTGTCCGGCCTCCATGTTGAACTGTTCAGCCTGATGAGTAATGACCTTATATGGTCAGAGGTCACAGGTCATTAAAACCGCTTTTCAGCCACTGCTCGTGCAACGTGCCACAAGCATAACGTGACCAAAATTATATTTTCAACACCATCGATAAATTTGTGTCTTGTTCTCTACGATTGCATCAGAGGAACTTATCAGATGATCTGTGTGTGTTAGATTAAATAGATCAGTCACTTTTACTCATCTGTCAAAAATTATTAGTAATGAAATTAAACCTGGACTGATAGCAGTATTGTCGGAATACGTCGTCAATATCACAGAAATTTTTGTGATCAAAATTAGCTTTGTGTCAAGTCTTAACTCGTGTACGTTGTTAGGGGGCGCGTTATAAGGAGAGGAGGGTGCTGAAGAAAGGGGGCGGTAAGCTAGGTGGGAAGGGGGTGGGGGGGTGGTAGCACCGGGAAGCGACAATACAAAATCATGCTTTTTTGGTGGTAATGCCTTTCCGTCGGCGAACAGAACTTAATCGGTCACACAGAAATCATGCCCTCTGCAATCGCTTTGGTCTAACCAGGGAATTACCTAGTATAAAGAAGAGGTATTTTCTTACTTACCTTCCACCTTTCGGCTTAGCATAACATTGCGCAACTGCAGTCAAGTTTCGTTCGTACGTATTGCTTCATCAACGAAAATGCAGCTCTCTAAGAATGTTAAACAGATGAAGGTAATTACATTGAAATATTTTCTTGACATTTAGCCCAAAATATTTCCAAATTTTTGGGACAGAGTGTCTGTTAGGCTCATCCTTCCAGTTTTAATCGATCAAATATCGTGGAACTGCTTCATATACAGCCTGGCATGAGTCGTTATGGCATGAACATGGCGTGGTATACTAACTGTGCCAAATGAATTCTTCCAATTGATTACTATCAAGTTAAAAGTTAAAGTTGAAGGTTTACAGCTTCTTTTTGGAGGCGAAGTCCCCCTCACACAACTTTAGAACATAACCACTGGTCATTGGTAGCTTGTCACACCTACACACAAAAGTGTGCACAGTTCAAACAATCCCTCCCTGGGGCACTACAGTACACCACATCTATGAATGATCTACATCATATCCCCTGTCACACAATGTAATTTTCAGGTCAGCGACTCGAACCTGCAAGCCTTAGATCACAAGTACACTGCCTTAACCACTTGACCACAACGCTCTCTCAGTTTACAGACATCTAACGTAAACTTCTGCAGTGTCATTGAGGGATTCAAGAAGGAGGGGCTGTGGGGCACAACATTCCCCCGAATTGCTGGTGTCCTCCAGCACCTGCGTTCCCACTCCCCCTCCTCCCCTATCAAAAAATCATGCATATGCCTCTGAATGTATTATCTATACAGTACTTTTTCATTCACATTAATTTTAATAAAATATCTTGATAATTCCTGTACTAAAATTATCTTCATTGACATATTTTGTAATTAGTACCTTAATGATGTAGCACACTTTCTACTTTCATATGAATGCATGGATGATGAAAAAAGCACCAGCATTATGTCTTGATAAACAAAGCCTTGTCATAGGGATATAATGCAACATAATTTGCAAAGTCTTCCATTGGACTCAAAGATTTTCACCTCTCACTGACAGTGGTTGATTATCTCAGCCTGAATTGATCATTGCACGTGTACTCAGTTTCCATGTCACCAACTATTTTCCTGCAAATTAGTATTCAAATACATGACAATGACTTTGACGTATGTTTAAATGGAGGTGGTGGAATTTTGAGGGCTTCTCAATTTTTTGATGGATCTGTGTTTCTAGGTTGATGGTCAATGTTTTGAACATTTCATCCAGAAACCGTTATTTTGTACAAGTTAAAACCCAAATGCCTAAACATTTAAGGTGTCTGGAAGTCTTATTATTAATCACTAAGTAGAAGGAGTTTTCCATATGAAAATACTATGAAATTATTGAACAATCTGGGTTACATTTATGTTTATAGTTTTAAGCAATCCTTGCTTACATTCAAGCTGTTGCTACAAACAAATTTAAGGCCAGAAGGTAATATTAAAATTATTCAGGGCCATTATACAAATTGGAAGGTTTTTCTGGGACAGTAAATTAAAAGTTGTTTGCTTTGTTGCTGATGAACATTGAATGAAAAAATTGGTAAAATGTATCAATTAACTATTCAAAAGTGATTTTTTCTCCTCCCATTAATTGTGAATAGTTCATGCAAAGGAGGTATGGTCAAGCAAATGCAGCAGAAGAAGAAAAAGCACTGATGTCAAAGGTGGACGAGGATCACTGGGTGTTAGACTTGCCAGAGATGGACGTGAAAGAGTATGTTTGCAGTAGTCCTAACTAGTGTACATACATATCTAAAGTATATTCACAGTGATTGGTTAATCATGTGCATGCATATATGTGAAGAACAATAATGTATGCTAATCTATGCAACTTGCATATTAGTGCAATTAAAATTTAAGCCTCTTGATGGAATTTGATATTGAAAAGCAAGTACAGTATGTGTGTGACATATATGAAACATTTAACTGAGAGCTGTCATAGCTACTCATATGTACATCCACTGAAGTCATAAGTTGTCACTCAGAAATATGAGAGTTTACATGGATTGAAGAGGTTAGTTAAATCTGGTATTTTTCATATTTTTGCCATAAAGTTTGATCTCTAGTGAACATGGCATCTGACTGTTTTGTAATTATACCTTCAACTACACGTTGGCTAAATTCATCTCTTGAATTCAGCCAAATTTTGGTAAGAAAACTCATAGTCGCATAAAATACCCAAGGACAGGCTCTGATCAGATAAAGATGATCATTAAGTATATATTAAATATAAGAATATCAAAGTATAAAGTTTATTCAAGTATTTATTACAATATCAAATCTTGATGCAGAAGAAAGGGTGAATGTTTCATATTAATATCTTGCTTTTGTGTCTATTTCAGGAGCAAATTTGAAGTGGAAGACAGCTTTGTACCTTTCGAGAATCTACAATTTGGGAGGTTCTCATTCAAAGGAATGAATCCAGTCATTGAGGTACTGATATTTTATCCCTTCTTATACGTTTGAAAACATTGATAAACCGAATAAGTGTACGATATAGTTTTATAAATAATAGTGTATGGTATAGCTTCATAGCTTGTTGTGTCATTTCAAGCACACAAATAAAGTCCAATGATCTTTTGAACTTGATGTAAATATGAAAGTAAAACGCAATATCACTTCCTGTCAATGACCTTCGACAATGACCATTTCATAGCAATCTGTTAAGTGTTGTTACCCCATCAAGAAATATTTACATATGGTTAATATCCTATTCAATTGCCACAGTTAGGATATACAACAAGGTGGGACTTAATATGATTCTGCAATTCCTAAACTAAACATGTGAAATAATTGGAAAGATCCCTGATAGCATCTATTGCTGTCATAGAAATTAAACTGTCATGATTTACCTTCATGGGTTTCTCTTTAAACTGTCATCAGAACACAACCAAACATGTTTGTGTTTTTTTTTTCAATCTATGTGCACTTCCAAACAAGTTGTTATTGTAATTTTTTGTTTTTAACTTTTTATTATTATTTTCTATTTATTATATTATATCTATTAACTTATTGATGCTCTTTGTACTTCGTTTGAGTCTGTGTTTCTTCATGTTTGTTTCTAGAAACTGATGGCAAATGAGAAAGCTAAAGTGCAGGCTGAGGAAAGCGATGCAAGGGAAAAGGAAATTGCTGTTTCAGATGAGGAGATGGCAGCCAGGTAAACAGAATACTTTTTTCACATTAGTTTTCAACAATCTTCTGTGAATCAGAGAATTCCTGACATTTATTAGTGTCCTTTTGATGTGTATAGTAAATACAATATATAAGAAATTACTCCAGTACTCATTGATGCTTCTTATCTTTCTCTTCCGATGACCAAAGGGAAACTTGCCGTAATTCACCAGTTATACATGTTTTTCCACACAAATACAAACTCAATATAATGCAAATTTCTTCCAAATTTGCATCAACATGTATACTTTGTACCTCTAGTGAGACAATTCAAGGTTTGCCAGATGAATCCAGTTTTCAAAACAATAAATAAATAACTGGATACTGTGCAAATGTTGTTGATTTAAAGTCTTGGACTCAATGTTGTTACTATACAACAACAAAAAAGGATTAGGATAGGATCTGTTTATTGTACATGTTGGGCTAGAAAACTTGTATGACATTGCATTAATTACTGTAGTAAAAAAATTAGTAAATAAATGCAACTTGCATGTCAAATTTGATTCATGTATGAAACAAAGAAAGGTCGATGGTGTGATTTTAGTCCCTCTGGTTTTGAAATGTTGCACTTTAATAGTCTAATTATCATGTTTCAAATGTTATCTGTTTACAATGAGTCCATGGTTGGGTTGACCCGTAAGCTCTGAAAGAAATCAACAATCTGCTGTTTCATAACCAATTAGCTCTTCCTTCAAGAAACAACAGAGTGAGAAATTTTGAACTTGCTTTTTGACAGGTATTCGTCTCTGATTGGAACCATCGGAAAGAAGTTTACCAAGAAGAGAAACAGGACTGGTACAATGGAAGAGAGTGACATTAAGAAGATGAAATTCATGAAACCGTCTGATGATGATGACTGAAACAGAGGACGGGTATTCATCAACGTGAGGGAGTCTTTGGAGGAATTGGCTAAGATGAGAGGAGATCCCTAAGACTGGACGGAGAACTATATAAAAGAATTCAGAGGCATTCGAGTGGCTGGAGGAGAATATTGTCTGGAGATGAGCAGAGCTCACCTAATGATAGAGGAATCTTCAGCCTTGAAAGGTCATCATTGTTGCTCTCGAAACATGTGAAAAGTTTGCAGAACAATGTTTCAAATGCAAAACATTATAACCCCTTATGTTAGGGAAAAGGTGGTTTAATTAGATGTTTGAGTATCTCAATGAGATTTTATGCTCTGATGTATGCAGGGTAAAAAGAGTACTTGTTTGAAAATGGCTGACTAATTTATTTTCTCTAGCATGTTTGGGGGGTAGTACAGGTGACCTTTAGTGTATTATATCAAGATGGTTGTTTCAGCTTAGAGAATGTTTTGAAGTAAATACAACCATACCAACTCATTTGGAATTTAATAGTAAGGGATAGGACATTCAGGGAGAACACAAAATGTCATGACACAGAGGACAAACAGATTTGAATTGAAAAGCGAACAAATGCGTGGGAGATCCACTGTAACTTTAGGTTACAATTTGATACAAGTAAAAGTAGTAATTTTATCTGTGTCATTTAACTACAGAGCTTTGGTAGTATTTAGGTGATGACAGGCTTAAGGCCCTCACTGTTTTGAAGATTTCTGTTTGAAGATGCAAGTTTCACTTCTCTCATTCCCAAAGATTTTTAATAGATGTATTATTCAGCCTTGATGTAACAAACTAGTGTGTAGCAGAATTTTGAAATTAATACATCAGAAGTGTAAAGATATGGACGGATGCTACTGGAGTCTTTGTAACTACTTTATAAGAAATAAAATATATAAAAATGATGACAAAAAGATGGTTTTACATTTTCTGTTATCACATGTAAGTAATGGCACTTTATTGCATTAAATAAAGACAATGATCAATGGAACTCTCGGACTTGGTTTAATGCACATCAATTATGAAATATATAGAGTTAAATAATCTAGTAGCATAAAAGCATTCAAAAAATAAGAGATATTAATGTACATTCATAAAACTTTGAGTTCCAAAATATCTTTTCATCAACAATACCATTCTTATTTTAATTAAATCATCTTGACTGCTAACATTTTTCTCGATAATTGAAAGAATTCTAATGTGAAAGAAATATGTGGTAAGTTTCAGCTAGTTTAAATCTCTACAGGAAGGCTGCTTAGTAACGAGAATTTTCAAACCAAACATTCGGTAGTGTACGCCATATTTGATTTCAACATGGATGTTAAGACATAGTGTGATGAAAAAATTAGGAATACAGTGTCTTTTTCTAACCTGAAAAGTCTAGTGTATTATATTGATTCTGTGTCTTTCATTGGGTGTCCGCTTTCCTTGGCATTTGTGTCAAGAATTTTTCATAATTTAAGCTCCTGACCTTATATTACATGATGCAGAAATGTTTACAAAGCACTTTCTGAAGAGGGAAAAATGTCCAAGCTGAGATATTTTCAGCGACTACGTTCCTCTTAAAGTAGTGACAGCAATTATCATGATGTCACTGGCAGATATCCATAAGATAGGAACTGCTTCCCACACACAGGTAGCAAAATAGCTTTCAAGTTAATTCTTAACACCATTAATGGATCATGCCATGCAGGTTTCCATGGTTTGTACACAGATTGGTGAAACTGTTTAAATTAAACCAATGTACCATCTACATCTGAATGAAAATAACACTTTTGGCATGATTTTTCAGAGTAATACATAGAGAGTAAAAGAGAAAAATGACTGATGTGTACTAACATTTTCGAGTTTTGTTTAAAAAAACATGATAATGAACCTCTCATTTAAATTGGCTGAAAATATGTTTTGAGATACTGCAGATGCTCTGTAGTTACAATTATAACAAAAATATCTTTGGAGCAAAGTGTTTATTTCAAGGCACAACATGTTCACTCTTCATCGGTTTCATGTTTAATTAAAAACTAATGTCTCTTGCTTTGCTGGTTCTGATACGAACGTACTCGCTATCAATTATTGAATGATTGAGTCATCATCTGAATCAGCAAGTCACCAGGGGTGATCAACTCAGCTTGTTTATTCAACAAACCTCTGTAAAATCATTTACAAAGACATGTAATGTCCTTGAAATATAGGTCACTTTAGTTGCTTCTATATGAATGTTCTGCTTGATCATAAATATTGGATAATGAAACAAAGGACAATTATTACATGATACATATCCTGAGGGAGTTATTTCCTATAGCCTCCTTGAGCCTCCTATGAGGCTACAATCATAGAGTTTTCATAAAATAATGTACGAGAGATTAAAAAGGTCCATTATTGATGGACGTGGGAATTGCTCTTGTGTGTAACATCAATTCAAACACCAATACACTCCCATACAAGTTACTTTTGAGTTTCATTATAAAGTGTTCTTTGAAATAAAGGCTCACGATTGCTGAAGCTGACATGGATCATGGAAGGAGACAAACAGCTGAATTTCATTTATTTGACAACACTTTTGGTTAATGTGTCCCCAATTAATACAAATTCCTCATATTAATTAAAGGCTTAAGGCACCCTTTATTTGTTTTACAAAATAGATGGCAATCACCAAATCTTAAAGTAGGAATATCTTGGGAGTAGATTTTTAAGCCTTCTTTGGCATTTAATGGTAGGAGGTTTTCATCATCTGGCTTTCGGTGTGCCTTTTCTGGAGGATGGCGTTCCTTTCAGCTTTGGTGAAGAATATTGACCTACGGCCCCATTCTGTAGGCAAAGAAAAGAGGCAAATAAAAGACTACTGATATTGTAATGTACTTGAATTAACCTTTGCTTTCTGCTTCTTAAGTCTTCAAGAGAAGAAAATGTATCAGTTTTCATTTTTGCAAATCTGAAGAAAAGTCCCATTTTCAGTAACTTCAGATCCTCCAAAAGCAGTTTTTTTTACCATCAAGACAGGAATTCAGATATAAATCTACATTTTCTTTGCAGTTTGAAGACTTCTCACCAGAGAAAATGTACCTAAAGTTTCATGTGAGATTCACACTACAGGATCACCTATAAACCATAGATATCTACTAAGTACTTTGTAGATTGAAACCAGTCCTGTGCAAGCCGTTGACTTTGCCGTCCACAAAAGTGGTGCCAGATTTACTGGTATTTAACAGTGGGGTAATTCCAATAATATGCATGAGATGTTAATAGTACCATGCAGGCAGGCTCATTTCGTTGTGCAACATATTAAGTTGGGGAAATAATAATCATGAAACATGCAAACTCCCTGCTGGGAATTAAACAAAATAGCAAAGCCAAGGCAGGATTCTTATTGATTGATTATAGCAGCAGTAATTAAGTAAACATATTGAGAATCGGGTGAACTGGAAACAGGGTTGACATGCTATCTGAATCTACATATATATCGAATGAACAATATAAATGTGCAGCAAACAATCAAATCAAGCCAATTTAATCATTCAATTGTAAATTCAAAACATTTGTGATGTCTTTAAGAAGTAGCTGATTCTTCACTGCTTACAGTTTCCGTTTTTATATAGGTGTACATTGGGTGAGCACACAGTCAAACGTTATTCAACCTCTAAGGCAAACCACACAGGGAAAACAAAAACAACTGAAGATTACTCGGTCAGGCCTTTAATATGTTTAAAAGTCCACTAAAAAGCAATCATCATAACCCACAAAAAGGACAAAACCCAAAGAAAACAAACAGACAGAAATGTGTCACATGCACAAAATATATCAAAAGATAAAAACCATGCAACAGGTTACCTCCCTGTCACTACCCACTAGAGTCCTAGTAGAAAGATCAAGGAAATATTCATGTTATACATAGGGCGTAGGAAACATAATCGGGTTAAAATGAGAAGGTGTATGGACTGCAGATGTTAGTTGGAGATGTGTAGGTCGCACTGGTTTGTAAATTATGTTCAATTTTTTTTTTTCTGTTTCAGACATGTTTCTTTGATGTAATTCTGAGATCTAGAACTGCTAAGGAATATATATTGCGGGAGGGGAGCTGAATTAAACTTAAAGTTTGCCGCCACACTACTAGACTGATCATGACCTGATGCAACTCGACTGTTATTACAAGGGAAATCTTAGTTCGTGCCTTCGACTGCCTCCTCCCTCCCCCCCCCCCCCTCTCCGAATGGCTGACAAATGCACACAAGGACTGCTTTCTGTAACCAAAGATGGTCGTGTAGGTCACATACAGAATTACATTCCCATCATTGGTTAAATTTGTCAAGACTGGGCAGCTTCCACACCAGTCGGGGAAAATGCTACAGCCTGCCTGTCTGGTCAAATCATGATCAGTCGTAATCCTAAGACCAGGCACACACACCCAACTATCGAAAATTATCCAGCAACGACCGCCGAGTCATGTCGGGATCAGTGTAGTGTGCGGCAGGCAATTGTTGAAATTCAAATTGAAATTCAAACTTGACAAAGAAATGACCCTACATGAAAGTAAAACAGTACGTTTTTAGCCTAGTTTAATCACAAAAATGATGAGATATTTCTAACTCTATAATACAACTCCTCCCCCTCCCCTCCCCCAAGCTCTCAAGTCAGGCCATTCACCAATGATACTTGATTTGATTCTTTGTAATTTGTATACTATTAAAATAATTTGTTGTGAAAGATCACCTACATTAATTGGTTATACTTTGCATTAAATAAAAAAAGTGATAAATAAAAACTGCGATAATTCTACTTGAAGAAAAGAGACAATATAGCAACAATAAAAATAAATAAGAAGATAACAGCATTTTGTGTGGTGATAAAGCAAATTATGAGACAAAATGACAACAGATAAATGGAAATATAACGATAGAAAATAAGAAAAAATGTTGGATAAAGTAAGAGCCATTTTATGCAACAACAGGACTCGGTACCATTGATGTCAGGAACACAATTCCTGCGCTTTTACAATGTGGCTATCCAGCATTATTCGATACCATTCCTTTAGTTTAAAAGAGTAGGCAATTCAGTGTATCAAGTGTATCAAGTAAAAAATAACATATCTAATCAACATCTCTAAAGAGTTACTGAACTGAAACTGTGACAACTGTAAACCTTTCCATCTCCTACAAAATGTCAGGACAATAAGGGTTACAAGTTGTATAACATTTTCAATTTAACTCTCTCGAATTTGAAATATACAAGAGAGAAGAACAACAGAAAACTGACTAGAAATGTATACACAAACTTGGAAGGGCAAAAAAGGGCAAATAAATTATTGGACAGACTGCACAGTGTCTAACACTGATGTCACTGTTTGTTTCACCAACTCTTACTTGGCAACCATTTGAAAACCAAAAAATAAACAACTGTAAACCTACCTCATATTGAGACAGTCTTTCTCTGAGCGCTGCGATCTCTGCTGTTTCTACTTTCTTCTTAGCAGAACCCAGCTCGACAGATCTCACCCTTTGAGCAAAACTAAGGGTGCACTGTGACTCGCCAGAGTTCTTGGCTACGGGCGATACTTGTACCAGCATCAGTGTTTTGCTGTCACCGCCTGAAGTGCAAAAAAAAAACACACGAGATGATTTAAAATGAGGGAAATCATTCCTGTATTGTTGAAACATGCAATATGATCAACTTTAAAACTTTTAGAAAAGTGAATTACATGGGTTTTTTTAAAATAAAAATAGGTAAAACAAGTGTTCTTGATAAATTTTCCTTTCCAACCAAATATCTTCGATCTCATGCTACCTTTACCTCAGTCACTGTATTTCTTCCTACTACGTTCTGTCATACTTCAAAACCATAAACTATTTGATCTATTATGAATCATAAGTACAAAACATGATGGTTTGGAAGTCACTGACAAACTGAGAGAAACCATTTTCTCTCTTTTTGCATTTCTCTTTAGTTACATAAAAACACCTCCATAAATATTCAGTACTGCATTCTTCCCGAAAGTGAACAAGACCCGACTCGACTCGACGAGTGTAGCCTAGTTTTCCCTAGTTGAGAAGATGCACAGCCTTACAACTGACTCCTGCACAATGAACTGCAGATGTTTGCACACAAAGATATTTGCTGTAATAATAATGACTGGTGTTCGTTAGGTCACATGCAAAATATTTCTCAGTGATTGGTTACAATTATCCAAGCTTGCAGTTTGGTCTGGAAATGGCACGCACTGCCAATCACGAAAATCTTACACTTCCAGCTTTCCGGATTGAAGCAGACAAAACTTAAAAGTAGGAAAATCTTGATGATCATTGGCATTCTTAAGCACACACAAACAGCCCAACTAGCCAGGAATTTCCACATTTGAGACAGTGGAGTAAGGTTGGGTCACATTCAGTCCGGCAATGTTCGACCGGCTTAACCTTGAGGAATAGCTAACATTTACCTAAAGACTCCTGCAACAAATAGGTTAGCTTGGAATTCCTGTATGGGATGTGAGACTGCTTCCCTCTTAGTGCCTGGATGACATCACCGAGAGCTGAGAGGCTTTTGTTTATGTTCTGTGCTTCCTTCATTCGATCAGCATCTGTGTTTGAGCCAGATTTGCCGACCCTCTCAGATCCCGCAAGGTCGACGAGATTAAGACGACCTGTGATTGAGGAAAAATTCAATGTAAGAAATTTGGATGGATGGAATGATCTTTAACATGGTTGGTTGAGGGGAGTAGGGGTGAGGGCAAAGGAGTAAGAGAGGTTTGGTTTGGGGGAGAGGGACGACTGACAGGGGTAACAGTTTACAAGAAATAAATTTGTGAAAAATTATGACCAGTGAGTGATGTACTATTTTTTCAGTTTGGGAGAAGTGGAGTAATCTGAAGAATCAAAATATTTAACAAATTTCATATTTTGAGTTTTCACAATCTGTCAGTGATGTATATGATGAGATGAAAAGACAACCTTAATTTCTTTTGACAGAAGGCAATTTCACGAGTTACTGTATACATGAAAACTCTTTCAAACTACCAAATTACCCCTCAGCAAACACCCAAAGAGAAAAGTTCTATGTAACTTTAGAAAACATTGTGGAATATCACAACAGGTACATTATTAAGCTTATATCTGGATGCAAAGGAACCCCTTCGTACATTACAATCAGTCTCTTTGGATAGTAGACAAAGTTAATCTTTGTTGATATATTCTACGTACCTTTCGTCTTTGTTCTGGTGCGTAGGTTGGTCCCTGTGACCGTCACACACAAGAGAGCGTGTGACCGGGAACTCCTCTCGTTCATGTCTGTCGATGCAGTCGATCTGTTTTTACGTCCTATTTGGAAGACCTGACATGAAGAAAAGCAACCAAGAAACCTTATCAAAGGGACAATGTTGGGATTTTGGTTGGTTAAATGTAAAGTGGGCTGATAACATTTGCAATTTGTGGTATGTAAAACAAATCAAACTTAACTTATCATCATGAATTCATCCTTCAAATCATCTGGTGATATAAAACTGATTTCTTCATGAAGACCAAATGGTGTTATTCGTTGACCGATCAAATTTTGTAAACTGTTGTTTTTATCAATTTTTGTTGACTAAATATTTGGCAATAAAGTTTAGCCATTGCATCCTACAACATGTCTTAACTTACTTCATTTATATCATTGGCACTTTCTACTTCAATTTCAGTGAGTCCAGGTACATAGAGCCCACCCTCAGGATTTAACTTAACATCCAGTTTAGCGATTGGGTTATCGCCGAGCAGATCCCTAACAAAAATAAATAAAAATGTTAAAGAAAAGAAAAAGAGTAATATTCATGACTTAATGTTTACTTGTTTATTAATATAATTTTGACATGACAATTAATATTACAAATTGCAAGAACTTCAAACGAGTAAAATTTACTTCAAGATCAACTTTACTTTAGGTTATAATAAAGCATGGTTTGTAGAACATCTGGATCACTGTGGGGGGGGGGGGGGTAATTAAGTTAATTTCAACTCCCTAAAGTTGAAAAGTACAATTTTACTCAAGGTGTAACAGGTACAACAAGAATGAAATTCAGTTGTACCAAAAGGCCTTCTTAATAAAGTTATACTTGCTGTCCACTGTTTATTACTGGTTTTATACTTTTATTTTTATACCATCATTTATATTAGTTACTGATGAGTCTAGTAATTATCTTTGTAACATTGTGGGAACTTTCATTCTTCTTGGTTTAACACATAGTCCTCCCTTGTGGAACTTACTCCCGGTTCTTTAAGGTCATCGAACAGTTTAAGCATGGCATTTACAACTTCTCAATTTTTTTAAAGTATTATTATTAGGTCACTTTAAACTTGGTACATGTAGTGCATTGAACAACCCGTTCAGGTTGGATTCTGTGCTACATGAGACTAATTATCATTATTACTATTATTATCAAAATTGTGGAAAATGAAGTATATAGGATAAAATTCGACAAATAAATCCTAGACTCAGCTTCCTCAGGGGAAATACCAAAGAGTGCCTAAATATGTTTGCAATTATCAGAATATGAAAATGAAAAAAATCAATTAATATTTTCAAGTACCTGAGGTTCTCGTTGTATATTTCCATGACGCCTACTTTGATGGAATATTCCCACTCAGAAGATCGTTGCTCTACTTCGGTGAAGAGCAACTGTAGCGCCCTCTGGTTGATCCCAGGGTTAGATGGTGGTCCCTGTTAGTTAATGAACAGTAAATATGATATAGCTTTATGAATATTCATAACAATTTTTACACCTCATGCAGGGGAAAAATGAGTAAAAGATCCATTACATGATACTGGAAATTCACTGAAAGTAAACATAAGATCTATAAAATGACAAATTTTCACAGCAGGAAAGCTATTTCAAACACTTGTCTTCAAAGCTGGATAAAAGATATGATTGCAAATTTCCAATGATTTGGCAGATTTCTAGAGGTTTTGTGACCTTGGTTTATTCATATCTGTTCATTAGAGCAAAAAAAAACTGACAAAGGGAACTCACTTGTTATGTATTGCTGGACCTACCACACTAAAATACATAGTAAATAAGCCTATCCTCCTCTCTGACACTATCCACATTAAGAATGCCTCTTAGCATGATCCTGAGAGCAATAAAGCGCATGAATTTCCTGTAATATTTTCCTTGTGCAGTTAAGTATTATTTAGCAGGTAACAGTAAGTGATCCCTTTTATGAATTTCTTAATGATTTTACCTCCATGGAGAATGTTTTACCAGATCCAGTCTGGCCATAGGCAAAGATACAGACATTGTACCCGTCAACGCTGGAAACGACTAATGGTTCCACCTCAGCAAACACCTATAGAATATTAAAACAGACATGGAGTTTATAGCTTGCAAGTATCATCATTATGCAGCTCGGTACATGAAAATCACACTTATATCTTTCATTTATGTTTTTTACTATATAACAAAACTAGCACATGAGGCTCAGCCTGCTCAGGGAGCTAATATAACAACTGAAATATTTTGAACAACACAAGATTTAAAAAAAAAATCTTCGGTGATAGTGTTCACTTTGAAGCATATCAAGAAAATTTGTTACACAATTTCAAACTTGTATGGCAGTGAAAACACTTTGTAAACCTTTAGTGAGCAGATAAATTGTTCCCCCGGAATGATCCAACCATTACCTCTTGTTGAGTTGCCTCTGCAGTGAAGACTTTGTCCATCTCATACGTTGTCCTTCTCGTCTTGTTGACGAGTGATATCAGGCCGTCGTCGTCCAGGTCAAAGGTCACAACATTCTTGGCCATGATACCACTGCCATCTTCCTTTATGACCGGCCGTACACGGCAGAAGACTCTGATGTTCCCCTTGAGATCCACCAGCTCGTTGTGATACTTTTTCCGACGGGCCAACTCTTTGTGGTATCTCTGTTCCAACTCGAGGTTGCGGTCTTCTAAACTTTCTAAGGCTTGTTGTATCTGCAAGTTTATATGTTAGAAATGAAAAATATTATAATTTCTTTCATTTTGTTGTTAAATGTAGATTTTGTGCTTCAAGTATTGATCGCCAATTGCCACCATATTAAATGGAACCTACCAGGTTGTTACCTAACCTAACATTAACACTAGGTCTAAGTAACAAAACCTTCTATACTGTGTTTTACAACATGTACATTAATGAGATTGCATTTAAATGAATACTGTCTATTCTAAGTTTTTTCCACAAAACTTCAGCACATCATAAATGTTTGATCATTTCTCACTTTTTTTGGTCATTATTTGATATATATTACATTTTTATTGATATTTAATAAAGACATGTATGGAAAGCCAAACCTCCTTCTTCGTTTCTTCAATAGCTTTATTCAGCATGGCAGGAAACTGTTTGCAGAGAGCCCTGAGCTGTTTGTATTCTTCACCGATCATGAGGAGACCTGGACGCAGTCGAGTGAAGCAGGTCCTCAGAGCTTCGTATTTGTGTGAGATGATGTCAGACTGGCGTCTCATGTCTTTCTTCAGATCACTCAAGGCATTTTCTTTGTCTTTTTTCATTGCAATAATTTCTTGTTCTACCTCTGCTTTCAGACTTTCCAGTTCATTCTCCTGGTCAGAAATCTGTCGGCAGAACCATAAAATTATAAACAAGACATTTTGTTTTTACTGGTTTTCCTCTCTCTCTTCCTTTGCCAAATAAACTTGTCAATCTCCCAGATCTCCTTGCTCGGAGAGATGTTAACATGCAATAACACACACACACAAGCACATAAAAACACAAGTAAGATAATTTCAACAAGACTTTTTAAAATTGAATTCTATACACAATGTTTTCCCTTTGCAAGATTCATGTCACACAATTCATACTGTGTCAAAAACTTTTTAATTTTTTTTTTATAATAATTACAAATTAAATCCTTTTAAAGTTGGGAAGCAGACCATTGCATTATTCTATCAATTCATATTCCTATAAATGTCAAGATCAACGAGCATCACCTGCTTAGAGAGTTCCATATTTTCGTCTTCTTTAGCCTGAAGATCCGTAACTCCCGCTTCACAGAGCTGCTTCAGTTTCAGGATCTGAGCCTTCAACTCCTCACACTGTCCAGTTGACCTAGTGAGGGCAGCCTTCAAGTCTTCCGACTCAACTTCAACTTCCACTTCGACTTCTACTACCTACAGTGAGAAGAATTTTTACAATGTAATAAAAAAGAACTCCAAGCTTCATTTTCCTTGGAAATGTTACTATGACAAAAATCCTTGTCATTTTTATAGACTCTATATTAAGAATAGTATAACGTCTTGAGATGGAAACGCTCAACATTCTGATAACTGAGGCTGTGATCACATCTCATATATCTCATAGTGGATATAACTGAGAGAAGACACGCAAGGTTTTAGATCTTTGAGATCATAAGATAAAGGCATTCAAGGCACTGTATGAAACAGATTAGAGAGCGTCTCCATCTGAAAACTTGAACTCTGAAAATGCTATTTTGAATGTTTAAAGTGTCAAGTGACATTGGTTAAAACTTTACTCGAAGATTAGTCATATCAAACAGGAATTACATCACACTTGTTTAATAATTAGTAAACAATAGGACCAAGGTTTACTACACCAACCTTTGGCATTGAATTTTACTACAAATTTACTTCTAATCAACAGTCAAAGCCAACATAACAAAAAAATAATAATCAGTCAATTCAGAAAACCACAAATGGCAACACCGTCACTGAATGACATTTAGCAATAACCTTCCAGAAGTTACAAATGAACTCGCTGACCTGTTACATAAAATTTGTGGGACGCAAAATTTTCAGTATTGGGATAAACAGTCTCTCATATATGAGTTTTTTTCTTTGAAATGTGTGATAATTATTTTAAAAGGTTTTCTTACCTTAGGTGATGCTTTTAATTTTTCAAACTCCGATTCAACTACGGTGAGCAATGAATCCTGTTCTTTCAGTCTCTCTTCCATCTTGAGTTTCTCCTTGACGAATTCCTTCTCCAATCTCTGCTTCTCTTCTCCTGCCGTCTTCATCTCATCCTTCAATCTCTCCTCCATTTCACGTTTCTCTTGCTCCAGTGTCGTCAGCTCTGCCTGGTGCTGTTTTGATGCCTCTTCCAATTGCTTCTTCATCTTTTTCATCCTCTCCTTTAGTGCAAAGCTCTCTGCTTCTTGTTTCTACCAGAAGAAGAAAAAAAACACAAATATTTTACATATATAATGAGAGAAAAGCCCAAATAAGTTGCTTCATCAAATATATGAACACCTGAGTATTTCACTTGACCTTGACAATTTGACATACATTAAATTTAGGTACAGAGAATAACTTAGTGTTCACATTCTGTTTAGCACTGCATTCTTTGTTTACCTATGTTTAACATAAAATAGTTAAGATATGCAGGGTACTGTGTGCAAGAAAAAAGACAAAAATTACATTTCTCTGCATTTGTGTAGCAATTTACCCAACTTAATACAGGATTTCTGCCATGCACTAGTACGTACATTATTCCTGAGAGAACATGTTTTAGCTGTTCATTCTGCCATGGTGCTTCAATGTGCTGACAACTTGACAACTAAGTAGCACAAATTGTCCTGCATGCCACACAGCAAACAGTTAAAAATGACAAATCGATCAAACAGTAGAGGATTGACTGCCAGATCACTTTACTTTCCATTAAATGACACTCTAGACGATGCAAAGAGCCAGCAGGACTTGTTTTTGTAACAGAGAATTTCTGCATTACGAATTCATAAGACAGGGTAGGGTGTTAAAGATAACCAATTCAAACTTGTTTCTTTTTTTTCTCTTCCTTGATGTGGGCAGTAAAAAAGAAATTTAACAGATTTATTCTGATAAATATTTAATGCCCAAAATAGTTGAACAGTAACCAGATTTTTTTTGCATGGGCAAATATTATGTTCTGAAACTGGATCATTGTTAGGATACATAAGTAAATGTACTTTGCACCCAATTTGACATAAGCTCCCAGGAAAGTACAGGCAACATTATATGAAAGATGTGAAGATTTAATTGACACAAATGGAGGTACATTTGCAGAAGATTTGACATCTCATTAACAATGGCCTAGATAAAGACATCCATCGTAAGCCAAACAAATTTGCCAAATAACAAAGTGTGGAAATTCTTTTCTATATCAATTTTATGTCTTCTTTTTACTTCTTATGCAATTTTCATACTTCGTGATATTATGTCCCGATTGTCATCATGTTATGATTGTCCTTATAGCAACATTGGCAAGGCAAATGTTTTAATGGTGGTCAGAACGTCCTACACCACCAATGTTCTATTCGAACGGCCAAAATCACCTTTGTTTGTACGACTAGTTATTTAAATCAAATAGGTAAAGCCATAAGCCATTCTGTGTTAGCTTGCTACACCTTTTCGAATAAGAAAATTTGCTATGTGGACAATCAATGGGTAAGATCTGGTTGTCCCAGGTACAATTGGAAAATCCTTTAAAGTTTTTTCCAGATTTTCATACTTATTCATGAAATGCAAATACTTGTGACTTTAGAAGCAAGCCAAGGAAACTTGGCACCTGCTACTGTAGGTCATGTGTACAAGTCCTGACCAGCTTTTAATCATCTACAAGCAATTTTATATTTTTTCCCTCACTGAAATTGTCTTCTAATTGGTTAAACAATTTTACCAAATGAGCTAAGATCTGTAAATTAGACAGCTATC